>ML404352.1:0-21208 GCA_005239525.1 Nicotiana knightiana | reverse complement strand
AACAAAAAGAGATTAATCAACCAAAATATATTAATATCACAATGAATTCATCCCCAACGGGTTCTACCAAAACCCTAGACTAAAGAATTTAGCTACTCATGTTATTGAGAATCAAAACTAAAAGAACTTTCATAATGGAAATACAAATTAATGAATACTAGATGTAGAAATCAATGTTTGTCACTTCTATGGTGTTTTCTTGTTGGATCCTTCGAAATCCTTCTGAATCTTCTCTGTCGTCTCCAATCCCCTTGTAGTTGTGTTTCAGGAGTCTATTTATATGTTTAGGGTGAACCCTAACCATGTAGGAGACTTATATTTCAACCGGGAAACACTTAACTCGTCAAAACTCGGATTTGGCCGAAACTGAGGACCCCGGGCGTTTGGGCTCTAACGCACCCCTAAGGCCAGGGAAGGCCTAGCGTTTGGGCCCTAACGCCCCCCTAACACCAGGGGCTGCCTGGCCTTATGGGGTAAACGCCCCCCTAATGCCAGGTAGGGTCAGGCTTTAGGGGGCAAACGCCCGGCTATCGCCCGGGTGTCTCCTTTTGTGTATTTTCGACGTACTTGAATCCCTTTAGCTCCGTTTCCATCTCCAATTCACCTACACATAAAATAAACTCGATTAAGCACATAACAAGTATATTTTTATCATTAATGCACCTCAAATGTAAGGTATATCACATGTTAAACTATGCATTTTAGTCTCGCATCAGGCATGTCATCGCGCAACTTGATTCAGGATCGACGATTCTCTTAGGCCTGTCATCATTTCTGATGGGATAAATGGAACCGGAAGGGGCTCCGAGTTGGTTATCCTCGACTCTGATTTTTGATTGGTACCTGTTGTGGACGTCGGCCGAAGTTACCGCCGGGTATTCTACCAAGTTTTGCTTCAGCTGATGCGAAGCCAAGGAGCTTGGGGGTTGAGTCCTTGAGTAAATCTTCAATGACAGTCATATGACCGTACTGTGCTGGATTAAAGGTGCTTTATACATACAACCTAAGATTATGAAAAAACATATGATTACTGGAAAAAGTCACTAAACTTCATAATCTCAAAACCTCTTAACGATGAACAAAGTGTGATATAATCAACTATCAGACAGATTAGGCATTATACTGTGCATTGCACCGGATAAACTGATACTTACTCGGTTTTTATTTCTCTGTTCAAACTTATTCATATCAGTAGGGAAGAAGT
The DNA here is from genome assembly GCA_005239525.1 of Nicotiana knightiana. NCBI lineage: Eukaryota > Viridiplantae > Streptophyta > Magnoliopsida > Solanales > Solanaceae > Nicotiana > Nicotiana knightiana. Next base: position 20,004 of record ML404352.1, on the reverse strand, counting down.
CCCTAAATAGAATGTCATCTTTAAGGTGTTGAGTACTCGTTTCAGAAGATAAATAAGTGAAAGTTACTCCCAACTTTGCAACAATAAATTATCATGTTTATTCAGAAAGTTTAACATAGAAAACCCTCAAAGTTAATTCCATTTATATCCCTATTAGCATCAATTATTTGAAATTGGAATTGTTTAAGTGCGGCCTTATTTGCTTGTTATTATTTTTGCTTTTCATCTATTCACACTACACTTCCCGACCCCCACTTATGAGATTTTACTAGGTCATTATTATTATTGTTGATTAAACTAGAATTGAAGGGGGCACTCAACTTGAGAACCCCTCCAAAAATTGGCGTATGCCATTAAATGCAGCACACACACGGTATTCTTTAGTAAAAGGCAAAAGAATAGTTCCCTTTGTGCTCACTGCATGAGTTTTTCACTTTGCTTAAGTAACCTTTCTGAGCGTTGATTTGTCTCCGTTTCTTTCTGATTGGGAAGAAATAGAAGCTCATAACTAAATATCTTGAACTTCCAACGAAGGTTTTGTCTTTCTTCTGATTGAATTGCAGAATACAGAGTAGTTGCAGGTTGTTTGAATTGCATCCTTTATAGTTACATTAATATAGCTTTCTTTCGTGTAGCAAAATAAAAAAACAACTTATTGTGGGAATTCCAGGCCACTAGAATTACTATCACAAATTATGACGTAGGCTCGACCACTTGGATGGTTAGGCAGGCACCCCTCCAAAGTGCAATGGAAGTCATCAACCTAGACCTTGTTGATCGCCCATTGACCCGTCCAGGTAAGTATTTTTCATGTAGCTCCTTGCCATTATTCTATAGCTCTTCAACTCATTGTTTTTCTTTGTGCCAGCCGATGAGGGAAATCTTGTGCTTAATCTATCCCTCTTATATTCTCTCTGAAACATTTTATTGCTACTGAATGATGTTTATTTCAAGTATAGTTAAGATGCCTATCCATATAATAATTTTATGTACAAATATATAAACCCCTTCCTTTCCTTTTCCCCCTTTAATCTAATGTCACACCAAGATTTGAAATAGGGCAGAATGAAATTAGTTGGAGATTAATCTGGTTTTGTTTATAGGTAGAAGTTAACTTTAAAAGAAAACTTATTGTAAGTATTAGTAGAACGTATTCTACTAATACTTAATATTGCATACGAAAGGCTATTTTAACTCTTGTTGCTTCTGTATACTTTGTTTTAAGTTTTAAAATAAATTGTATTATGTATGGTATTTGGTATTTTAAAATAAAATACCGAAATACAGATATTGTACAAAAATATATATTATATTACACACATATTTTATTAATTATAACTTAAATATAAGAAATCCAAAATTTTACTTTTCTTTATTCTCGAAGTTCATCAATTAACTCTAAACAAGTAATGTTTTACCAAAAAAGTATTAAACCTTTTCTTAAACGAATTAATGAAATAATAGAGAGTAAATTTTAGTTAAATATAATAACTACTGGATCTGAAATTTGGATATGTTGATGATGCAGGGCCGTGTCCGATAATGTTGAATACCAACTACAAGTGCTCAGTGATTGCCAATGAATTTAGTAATGAAAGCATACAATAAATGTAGATGATGACAATAAATGTCATTACGAGAAATTTATCACCCAAATTTTAGGTGACTTGGATGATTCTCCTTCCTGACAACAATGTTGGTTAATAGAAAATGAAGGTGGACAAGAAATACTTAGATCTTGTGAATAAAAGATTTATTTTTAACAATGAAATCAGTGGACAAGACAAGGTTTTTTATATTCTTTGTAGTCAACCCTTTACAATGTGTTCTTATTAGAAACGCGAAGATCCCTTTTTGCTCTTTATCTCTTCCTATTTATAAGGGAGATTCCTAAGAAACTCTAAAAAGTACAACTGGAGGAATATTCCCTATTCTAAAACTTATTCTAACCGTTGCTATAATATGTTCTTTACACGACCTCGGCACTAATCCTTCTTTAGGTGACTCCTGGCCATAGAGCCATGCTCGGCTTTGACCTCGACCAAATCTCGTCCATTGCATTCATTAAGTTCAGCCCAAATTTTGACCAATACAGTTAGTCCCTCCGCTTATTGAGGTCGTGCTCTTGGACGTCCTCGATGAGTGGACTCTGTCTGCATCCGGTCAAAGGAAATTTGGTCGTGATGATTGAATCGAATCGGCCAAGGTCGGACTGGTAGTGTCGTCAACAGGGTCGTGGTTTGCATAACTGACGTAAGATGATGTCATGGCCATGCGAGTCATCATTACGCGTCTTCCCAATGCAATGTGTCATTTCCTGTGCTTCTGTCGCTTTAATTTTGGTGCCATTGACGACTCGTTGCCTCGATTCAGGTGCCACCCAACCCTATAAATAGAGGGGAGGGGCTTCATCATCGAAACTTTTAGCATCTCTTACTCTTTATGCACTTTGTTCATTCTTAAGCTTCTTCTCCGATCTCAGTTTCCAATTTTCTACAACTCCTTCAGTTCCAGTTCCAGTTCCAGTTCCCGATTTCTTTCCCGGTCAATACCTTTTTTCCTCGAGTTCATCGTAACAATTCATTACAAAAAGATGTCAAATTCTCCTCATTCTTCTGACATAATCTCCGATACCACCCTCTTATCGGTAGCCATTCCTCCCGGCGGTGAAGGACCCATGGTTGAGAAAGATGAGAGCTTCCCCACCATGGAGGAGGTAGTTCCTAGGAACCTTTTAGTTAGAAATGACTTTCCAAAATAACCTTCCCCTGCTCCCGCTCAGGTACTCTCTGAAACGGGACCGGGTCAAATAGCCATCCTCCGGTCTAAATTTGGTATCCCTTCTCACGTCCAAATTGTTCCGGCAGGAGGTGACATAGTACAATTTCACCGGCCTGGATATTGTGTTTTCTACGTCTATCTGGTCCTGGTGGGTTATTCTCTCCCCCACCCCCCGTTAGCTGAGGAGTTTTGCCGTTTTTACGGCGTCTTCCCGACGCAGCTCTCCCCCTACTTATACAAAGTTTTTCTGATGCTAGCGAAGTACGCAGAGCTGGCCAGCCGCGAGGTCTCTATCCGCCATCTGCTACATCTCTTCTCGACCAGTTTATATAATGGCACATTGATTCATCCACGACATTGTGGGACCAAAGGATTGGTGGTAAGAATGGATGATAAGGCGAACTAGCGGTTCTGGCATAAATACTTCTTCATCGGAACTGAGCACCTAGTGGCGGATCCGAACAGGTTCCCCGAACAGTGGAAATTCAATCGTAAGGACCTATTATTACTCGCTAAATGTTGCTCGTTCTATTTTTTCTTTCTTTCCCTTTCTTTGTTATTTTTGTTCTCGACTTACTCGTGGCTATTCTTCTTTCAGCTGAAAGGCGTCCATCGTCTCTCGTCTTTGATATTGAAGATTGGGTAACTCGCGCGTTACTCCACACCATGGGAATTCGTGACTGGGCGTCCTTTCACAAGCGCTTCGGACCCAAGCCCTCGTCCAGTAAGTGTTATTTTACCTTAAGACCTATTGTGGTTCACCACTGTCGTTTGACGTTATTTTCTCTTGGTGCTAGGTCAATGAACTTTCAAGAACTCGAAGGCTCCGGTGCTTGCACTTTGCCAAGCGGTTGCCTCGGTCGTAATGCAATTCTCTCTTGCTGAGTCTGCACGAGGGGGTCAGACTCAAGCTCTGTCGTTAAGGGACTCCTCCCCTCGAACTGTTGTTGTGCCGGGTGGGATCTCTTCACAGCCTATCTTGAACCTAGTCGATGAGTTGTCTCACGATGAGGAGGAGACGTCGCCGAGGAAGAGATGAAGGGTGGAGACTGGGAAGGGCATTGCTTTTGATGTTGAACCGAAGAGGCTTATCGCTTTGGAAGCAGAATTGGCTTCTTCACCATGTATCAAGGATGCTCCTGCAGTGGGTGCCGTCATGGAGAGGCCATCCGAGTTTGAGGGGGTTTGTGGTAGATGCGATCCTACACGGGCTGTTGAAGTTGGCTTAACATCAGCGGTCGGGAGACATAGTGTCGTTCCTGTGGGGGATGATGACTCTGGCTTAGACATCGACCCTGAGGAGGTACGAGTCTTCGAGGAGAGGGCTACCCGCGTGGAGATAAGGACGGAGAGTCCTAATCGGTGCATAGTCATTCTTGTGAGCTATAACCTCTTGGTCACTCAGAACGTCCGACACCATCCTTTGCTCCTTTGTGTGAAGAAGGTGAAAATATGACGTTTCAGACGCTAAGAGATGCGGACCTATCTTTGGGCATATCGGGCATGGCCTTGCGAGTAAGTTTTCACTTATTTCCTCAGTTTATCCATTCCATATGTAATGTTTATTCTTGTTGAAGTGTTTTCCTTTGCATGTCAGACTCTTATCTTGGAGATTGAGCGTGACCGGCGAGAGGAGCAGAGGACGACTCTCTACAAGAGGATGGAATCTAAGTATAGAGAGTATCGCTTCAAGGGGGGTTGAATGTAAAATAATTTGAGCGGGGTCGAATGTAAAATAATTCCAGTGAGGTCGAATGTAAAATAATTCGAGCGAGGTCGAATGTAAATTAATTGGAGCGGTGTCGAATGTGAGTTCATTCCAGCGAGGTCGAATGTGTATTCTCTGCGTTGGTGTGATGTGAAACTTTGGTGGAGTTGTGTAAGAATGTTGCATCCTGCTTTGTTTATTCATTCATTGGAGAATATTACATGTTTCTATTTTCTCCATACATACATGTGAGAAGTTCCAGTCTATCTAGTCCCTTCATCGCTCGGCCTGGAGAAGTAGTCGATATGCGGAGCGATGAATTCAACACTTAAACTTCGAGACGCCTTCTTCGTCACCTCATTAAAAACCACCCCGATAAAACCCAATTGGGAAAAAGTGTACAACTTGGAGGACGTCCATTTTAAGAAGTTGAAGTATTTGAGGTGGGAGACGTTCCAATTATTTGGTAGTAGCTTTCCCTCCATTGTTTCTAGTTGGAATGATCCTTTATTTGCTGCCGCTATGATTTTCTATGGCCCCTCCCAATTGGTTCCTAGTTTACCTTCTTTTGGGTCTTTGCTCGCCTGTGTTTTGGCCTTGAGTACATAGTACCCGACCTTGAGTGGTCCTAGTTTGGAATTTTTGTTGTAATACTGTTATGCTTGCTATTTCTAAGCTATCATTCTTATGTAAGTTATGTCTCTTCGCTCGTCTACTTCGTCGAGGTCTTGCTTCCTGTTCTCGTCATTGCTTGGTCCGCTCTCATTGGAGTATCTCAAACTTGGTTCTCCGGTTTCGACTGGTATCATTGCGTTAGTCTCATAGAGTAGTGACTATGGCGTTTCTCCTATGCTTGTTTTTGGCGTGGTGTGGTATGCCCATAGCACTTCTGGTAGTAGTTCCGGCCATAGTCCCTTGGCGTCCTCGAGCTTCTTCTTCATGATGTTGAGTATTGTTTTGTTGGAGGATTCGGCTTGGCCATTACCTGCAGGATGATATGGCGTGGAGAGTATTCTCTTGATGTGCCATTTCTCAAAGAATTCGGCGATCTTTTTCTCGGTGAATTGGGGTCCGTTATCACAACTGATTTCTTTGGGGATGCCGAAGCAGCATATGATGTTCCTCCATATGAATGTGATAACTTCATGTTCGCGTATTTGGGCGAATGCACCTGCTTCTACTCATTTAGAAAAGTAGTCAATTAAAACCAAAAGGAATCGTACATTATCTCGTCCCACTGGAAGTCGTCCAATGATATCCATTCCACATTTAATGAACGGCCATGGCGATGTGACTGAGTGGAGGTGCTCTCCTGCTTGGTGTATCATTGGAGCGTAATTCTGACACTGCTCGCACTTCTTAACGAAGCCGATAACTTCCTTTTTCATGTCGAGCCAGTAACATCCTTCTCGTATGAGGCATCTAACGAGGGCTCGGTTGCTAGTGTGGGCTCCACAGTTGCCTTCATGTATTTCCTTGAGAACCCCCTGATTTTGTTTGGCCCTAGGCATTTTTCCAGGGGGCCGCCAAACGTTCTTTTGTACAAGTCGTGGTTGATGATGTTGTATCTGGCCGCCTGCATTCGAAGCTTCTTGGCTTCATTTTTGTCTGATGATAGTAATCCCTCCTGCAGATACTCTAAAATACGGTTGCACCAGTCCCAAGTTAAGTTTACTGAGTGTACCTCTATTTGGTCTATTGACGAATGGAGGAGGGTAACCACGTTTTCCTTTCCGCTTATATTCTTGGTGGCTTCTGCTAATTTGGTGAGGCCATCTACCTCGATGTTTTGTGCTCGGGGTATCTGGTCGAGTTGACATTCGTCGAACTCTAGCAGTAGCTTATGAATTTATGCCTGGTACTTTTGCAGCCTTTGTTCTTTGATTTGAAAAGTCCATGTGACTTGGTTGATGACGAGTTGTGAGTCACATCGTAGGATGACTCGTCGTGCTCCATACTTGAGAGCTAGTCTCAGTCCTACAATAACGGCCTCGTACTTGGCCTCATTGCTAGTCATATCGGGGCACAGTATGGACTAGCGGATGACTTCGCCTATTGGGACTTCGAGTACGAGTCCCACTCCAGATCCTGACGTGTTGGAAGTGCCATCGGTGTATAGTACCCATAGGTTAGGTAACTTGGGAGAGGTACGAGAAGCTTCCTGCTCGACCTCAGGCATTATTTTGGAACTAAAATCGGCGACGAAGTCGACGAGTACCTGCGAATTTATCGTTGTTCACGACTGATATTTTATATCGTGCTCGCTTAACTCGATGGACCACTTGGCCAATCTTCACAACAGCTCGGGTTTATGTAGGATGCTTCTTACAGGGAAGGTCGCGACCACCGAGATGGGGTGGAATTGAATATAGGGTCTAAGCTTTCGTGAAGCTACGACCAATGCCAGGGCCAGCTTTTCGAGGTGGGGGTACCTCGTTTTGGCGTTTTCTAATGTAATAGATTGGAGATTGCGTACCGTTGTTCTCACGAACCAACACTGCAAGTAGATTAAGAGACACTCGTCGTGTTCTGCCTTGGAGAGTAGCGGGGGTGAGGACAAGTATTCCTTTAGTTCTCTTAGGGCCTCGATGAACTCAGAATTCCACTGGAGTCTGTTGCCCTTTTTAATCACGTTGAAGAATTTATGGTATCTGTCAGAGGATCGTGAGATGAACCTCGACAGGACCGCTATACGGCCGGTCAGTTTCTGTGGTACCTGTTTCTCACTGGTCAATATTTCAGGTATTCCCTCAATTGCTTTGATTTGGTCGGGGTTGACCTTAATGCCTCTTTGCGACACCAGAAAAGCGAGGAACTTCCCAGAGGTCATGCCGAAGGCACACTTTTCGGGGTTCAGCTTCATGCCGTAGTATATCGAAGGCTTCCTTCAGGTGGTCGATGTGGTCCTCCTTTCTTTTTGTTTTGACCAACATATCGTCTATATAGACTTCCATTGTTTTGCCGAGTTGGTCTTTGAACATCTTGGTGACCAGCCTTTGATAAGTCGCCCCTGCATTCTTCAACCCGAACGACATGACTCTGTAGCAGTACGCCCCTTGGTGGGAGATGAAAGTGGTCTTTTCCTGGTCCTCCTCCTCCATGAGGATTTGGTTGTAGCCTGAGTAGGCGTCCAAGAAACATAATACCTCGTGCCCCGCTGTTGCGTCGATGAGTTGATCGATGTGGGGCAACGGAAAGGAGTATTTTGGGTAGGCTTTGTTTAGGTCTGTGAAATCCCCGCACAAGCACCAATTCCCATTTTTCTTCTTCACCATGACCACGTTGGCGACCCATTGTGTCACGACCCAAACTGATGGGCCGCGACGGGTGCTCGAATCCTACATGTCGAACATCCTTAAGCATGCATTTAAGATATAAACATGAATAACATATGTGAAGGAAATCTATCCAAAAGTCATATGTACATATACATGTGGAATACAGTGGGCGAGCTGACAAGGCTGCTATAGACAACTATATACCCAAAACTGGAAGCCGACAAGGCCACATACTATCCAGTTATACATAACTATCTACAGAACTATAATAGAAAACACAATTGTACAAGGATAGGACTAGTCCACGTCATACCCAAATATGTATACAAGCATATCATACGAAAATCAAAAGCATCCCCGGATCAAGTGGAGCACGCCAACTCTCGCTGATCAAGTATCCTAAGCAGGGGGACCATCAGCTTGCCTACCTGCACCTGCAGGCATGAAACGTAGGCCCCGGGAAAGGTGTCAGTACGAATAATGTAATGAGTAGGTAAGGCATGAAAATCAGTACATAAGAGACATATATGAAACATGGAATAAGGAATTCCGCCTGTAAGTCTAAATAACTTTGCAAAACCTGAAACCATTATAATATCATGCACGTGCGTGTAAATATTGTGTCATGCATATGTATAGGTGTACATAATATCATCAAGCCTCTTAGGGAATCCCATCATATCATCTCGGCCACTGTGGGAAAAATCATCAACATATACCAACTGATCAGGTGGTGGTGCGTATATAATGACGTAACCTTTTCCCATATCTCATATACATATAGTATACATATATATGCGTATATAACGTCATCTGGTCGTGGGTCAATGTACATGTATAAATTCATGAAATGCATAAGAACTACGTTAATAAGACTTCTCGGAATGTCATAAAAGTCAATATGCCTTACGGATAAACTTTATCAAATACGTATTATTCTAAGACCCATGAATATAAGATATAATAATAATTCACATGGGAATCAAGAATATAGACACTCCTAGTATTTCTATGAATAGATTCATTTATAAAAGTTGCATATTTTGCTCGTTTCATTTGTATTATTTGGATCATGCCAAAAAGAAAGAAGAGATAGCCTTAACATACATGGAGTAGGGAAAAATTCGTATAATATTCTTAGAAAAGGTTGCTCTATACTCCCTTAGAATCACAAAATCTCATGTTGTTAATGTGGTAATAAATCTCGTTGGTTGAAGAAATCACGTTGTAGTATTTTTGTAAGAATTTGTAGGAAATTGGTAAGAAATCACGTTGCTAATGTGCAAAAGCTCACGTCTGATTGTAGTGTTGTTTGTACTGAAAGTGTTAGAATTGAAGTGTCTTGTAATTAACATATTAGGTGGCTTATAATTGAAGTGTCTTGTAATTAACATATTAGGTTTCCACCTAATCAAAAATAACTAAGAGTCATTTGATTAGGAAGTGGCTTGCTGCCATGTCAGGGGAGGGGGGATTTTAATCTTTATCCACTAACTTATTAATTAATTAGGTAATATTCTGTTATCCGATAATTAACCAATTATCCACATAATTAAGAATTATTTCAAATTACTTAAAATATTACTCATTTTTAATATACTTTATACACCATACTATCATGGTCATATGATATCTTGTATGGTGCTAGTCCATAAATATCGGGTATTATAGCTCGGACCGTATTTTATCCTAAATCGACAACCTTCAACGAAACTCATTTTCTTTGATTCGTGTGCCCTTTATCCTTCATGGTACTTACTTATCTCTTGTTATAAATAGCATAAATACGTTAACCTCAAGATAATCTCATCCCCGCGTCTACGTCGATTAACTGAAGATGAAACTTTAACGTACGGAAACACGAGATATAACATCCTTCCCCCCCTTAGAAACATTCTTCCTCGAATGCTTAACTCCCAGGATCTATATAGGACAATGCCACATAGGACCACAATAATCAATAACGACAATGGCCTCACACAACCAATGACAATAACTAACACAAGAATCTATACCCGTACCTTAAGGTTGTGATGTCTCAGTCAGACCCTTCTCTGGAGGACAAAATAAGTAGGGATATCTAGACTTCATGTCTTCCTCGGCCTTCCAAGTCATTTCTTCCACGTTGTTGTTTCTCCAAAGTACTTTCACCGAAGCTTCGTCTTTAGTTCTTAATCTCCGAACCTTTCTGTCTAATATAGCAATAGGAATTTCTTCATATGATAGTTGCTCTGTGACCTGAACGTCGTCAACTGACATGATTCTGGAAAGATCTCCGATACATTTACGGAGCATAGACATATGAAATACTGGATGTACGGACTCCAAGTCCGAAGGAAAGTCTAACTCATATGCTACCTGGCCTACCTTGCGTATGATCCTATATTGTCCAATTACCAAGGGCTAAGTTTTCCTTTCTTACCGAACCTTATAACACCTTTCATCGATGATACCTTTAGGAATACCCAATCATCAACCTGAAACTCCAAGTCTCGCTGTCGATTATCTGCATAAGACTTCTGACGGCTTTGAGTTGCTAATAGCCTTTCCTGTATAAGCTTAATTTTCTCGATTGCCTGTTGTACCAATTCTGGTTCAACTAATGTAGTTTCCCCAACATCGAACCACCTTATAGGTGACTTACACCTTCATCCGTAAAGAGCTTCGTATGGACCCATCTGAATACTGGAATGGTAGCTATTATTATATGCGAACTCAGTAACCGGAAAATGATCATCCCAACTACCTTTGAAGTCTATCACACAAGCTCGTAACATATGCTCAAGTGTCTGAATAGTACGCTCAGCCTGTCCCCAATCCTCTTTGGAAGGACCTCCAGAAGTTAGCTGTAAATTAAGCTCCTCTATCTGAGATAATAGATATAAGGACACCATGCAGTCGTACTATCTCCTTAATATAAATCCTTGCATAATCTTCTGAGAATATGTAGTTCTAACAGGCAGAAAATAGGCCGATTTTGTATGCCTATCAACAATCACCCATATAGAATCGAACTTACACTGGGTACGAGGTAAACCTACGATGAAATCCATATTGATTACTTCCCATTTCCAAGTCGGAATCTCTATAGCCTGCAATAATCCACTGGGTTTTGATGCTCAATCTTGACTTGATGACATTTAGGGCACTGAGCAAGAAACTCCGGTATATCTTTTTTCATTTCGTCCCACCAATATACTTCCTTGATATCATGATACATCTTTGTTGCTCCTAGATGGACAGAATAACGAGAATGGTGAGCTTCTCCCATAACCTGCCAATGCAGCCCTGCAACATTAGGGACACATAACCGTCCTCGACATCTGAGGACCCCATCTTCTCTAATTGCAAGCGGTGTCTTCTCTTTCTGAGGGGTGGTATCCCGATAATGAACTAACACATGATCCTCATACTAGCGTTCCTTTACTTCAGTTACTATAGAGGATGTTGCCGTATCCTGAATAGTAATCCCAATATCACATGATTCCAGTAACCGAACTCCAAGACTAGCTAGCTGATGAATCTCATGGGTTATTCCCCTATTTTCTGGATGTAAACATGAAAACCTACCCATAGATCTACGGCTGAGGGCGTCGGTTACCACGTTCGCCTTTCCCGGATGGTATAAAATATCAACGTCATAATCTTTAAGTAGATCCAACCATCTCTTTTTACGTATATTCAATTCCTTTTGCTTGAAGATATACTGGAGGTTCTTATGATCCGTATAGATATCAACATGAATGCTATACAAGTAGTGCCTTCATATCTTTAGTGCATGAATCAATGCGGCTAACTCTAAATTGTGGGTCGGGTAATTCTTCTCGTGCTTTCTTAGTTGTCTAGAAGCATAATCTACAACCTTACCATTTTGCATCAGCACACAACCCAATCCAATGCCTGAAGCATCACAATAGATAACATAACCATCGGTTCCTTCTCGGGGCGTTAGAACCGGTACAGAAGTCAATTTGTTCTTCAAAAAAGTATTAAACATTTTCTTAAATGACTTAATGAGAAAATAAAGGGTAAATCCTAGTTAAATATAATAACTACTAGACCTGATTTGGATATATTGATGATGTAGGGCCGTGTCCGATAATGTTGAATACCAACTACAAGTGCTTACTGATTGTCAATGTATGTGGTAATGAAAGCATGCAATAAATGCAGATAATGACAATAAATGTAATAAGGAGAAATTTATCACCCCAATGTTAGGTGACTTGGATGATTATCTTTCCCGACAACAACATAGATTAATAGAAAATGAAGGTGGACAAGAAATCCTTGGATCTTGTGAATAAAAGATGTATTTTTAACAATGAAATCAGTGGACAAGACAAGCTTTTGTATATTCTTTGTAGTAAACCCTTTACAATGTGTTCTTATCAGAAAAGTAAAGATCCATTTTTGCTCTTTATCTCTTCCTATTTATAGGGGACATTCCTATGAAACCCTAAAAAGTACAACTGGAGGAATATTCTTTCTCCCTATTCTAAAACTTATTATAACTATTGATGTGATACGTTCTTTACATGACCTCGGCACTAATCCTTCTTTAGGTGTCTCCTCGCCATAGAGTCGTGCTCGACTTTGACCTCGACCACATCCCGTCCATTTGCAGTCATTAAGTTCATCCCAAATTTTGACCAATACAAGTAACAAGATATTTCTCTAAGTTTACTCTCTCTAGGTTGGTATTTGCTGGTTTTGGACAACACTTTTGTCGATAAACATTTTTAGTTTTGTACTTTTGAGTACTTTAATTAAGAATATTACCGTCTATGATACTATGCACTAGTTAGTATTCAAAACGAATAAACCAATATCTAAAGGAGAAAAATCGAACCATACCGAATTTAATTAGGTACGGTATTGGTATAACATTTTACGAAACCGAATATCAAAAATACTAAATCGAAATGTGTAAATTTCGTACCTTAGCGATCGACGAATGACGCTTAGCATTTTTCATGAAATGTCATACCCTCCACGGATGAAATTTTCTCCCCAATTATAATGTGAACAAATGATTGGTACTGTGCTGGACAATGGTGGCAAGATAGATTAAAAAAATAATTATCCATCTATATTATTCACTAAAAAAAAAATAGATAATGGATTTTTTTTTTTTAAAAAAAGGGTAAAATCTATATTATCCATTTTTAAAAAAAAATACTTAATGGATAACCAATAAGTTTAACTTTTACGTTTGTAAAGACTCAAATTGGGGTTTCTCAAAATTGGAGGACTAGAAATTCTCCCAACAAGTGACCATATTCAAGAAGCCATAAATAAATACCCACAATTATCTACAGATTAACAAAATTTCTATCTGTGTTAAATATGAGCAGGTCGAATATTTTTTATCCATTTTTACATTAACCGTTTTCAACCTGCTCATATCTGATCCGACCTACCCGTTTGTCCACTCTATTGCTGGATTAAGGATGTTTTACACATACAACCTAAGATTAGAAAGAAAAACATATGATTACTGCAAAAAGTCACTAAACTTCAAAATCTCAAAACCTCCTAACGAGAACAAAGTGTAATAATCAACTATCGGACGGATTAGGGGATACAATGTGCATTCCGCTGGATAATCTTACTCGGTTTTTATTATTCTGTTCAAACTTATCATTATCAGTAGGCTCATATTATTATCAAATGGGAAGAATTTCCTATATAGCTTCAGATGTTGAGTATCTGTTTCCAAAAGATAAATAAGGGAAAGTTACTCCAACTGCGGTAATAAATTATCTTTTTCATTCAGAAAGATTAACATAGAAAACCCACAAAGTCCACCAGTTAATTCCACTTATACCCATTAAACATCAAAGATTAGAACTGGAATTGTAGGGGGCACTCAACTTGAGAACCTCTCTAATAATTGGCGTATGCCACTAAATGAAACACGCACACGGTATTCTTTAGTAAAAGGCAAAAGAATAGTTCACTTTGTGTTCGCTACGTAGCTGCATGAGTTTTGCATAGTGCTTAAGTAACCTTTTATATCCAACAAGAAGTTTGGGCTTACTCTTTCTTCTATGATGTGGGAGTCAAATCAATACATGAGCAAAGTCAAAATTTTAATTTATTTTCACTCTCTTCCTTTTCATCTTTTTTTCTTCAGTTTCATAGTCACTCGTATCACCATGCCTGCTACATATTTCATCAGAATTTCTGTAAATCGTAACAAGCTTCTCTTATTCCCTTTGTCTAGAAAAACATTCAAAATTTGTGTCACGACCCAAAATCCCATCTTCGGGCCGTAATGGTGTCTAACGTTGAACCCGCTAGACAAGCCGACGTTACTTGTTATTCTGATTTATTCCTTTGTTATTTAGCATTTACAATTGATATACAAGAACAAATAAAAATAAGAATGCGGAAGATAAGAAATTCAACAACTTAAATAATAAATCTTACGAAATTTCCTTAAACATACCCCCAGAACTGATGTCACAATTTCACGGGCAGTCTAAGATTTACTAAAATATGTGTCTGAAATAAACAAGTATAGTTGTCTAGAAATACAAGATAAGACAGAAGGAAAGAAATAGAGGGTGACGTCAAGTCCTGCGGACGCCTGCAGGACTACCTCGGTGTCGCCGTGGACTGAAGAATACTCCCTCGCTTAATGTCCACTGGTTCTGGCTCCGTAATCTGCACAACATAAAGAAGTGCAGGTATAGCATCAGTACAACCGACCCCATGTATTGAGTAAGTGCCGAGCCTAACCTCGGCGAAGTAGTAACGAGGCTAGGACACGACAAATAATAAACACATGTGATATTCAATAATATATAATAGAAATAACGGCAAGAAGTAAACAGTTAAGTACAAATACGGGGAAAACATGTTGGGGTACAAAAGGGGAAAACATTTATTGAGTAACAGAACATGACAACCGTCTAGTATCAAAATAACAACAGAGCAAAAACAACTGCACGGCATCACCTTTCGTGCTTTACTCTCGTTCTCAACAAAACAAGTGCACGGCATCACCCTTCGTGCTTTTACCTCGCAATATGATGGCACGACATTATCCTTCGTGCATTATCTCTCATATCATGGAACGACATTACCCTTCGTGCTTTTAAAATCACAATATCGGCATGGCATTAACCTTCGTTCTTTTAAATATAAAATCATGGCACGACATCACCCTTCGTGCTTTACACTCTTCCTCACCCAAACAATAACCAGAACACGATTTGGCAAGGAAGAACCACAAAACACACCATAATTTTACAACATCCCGGCAAGGGAACAATAACAGAAATATCACTGTCCTGGCAAGGGACACAGTTATAACCAATCTCACTGAACATACAACATAACCAAATAATCCTCAACCGAACAACTAATCAACAGTGTTCACAACCAAGTAATATCAAACAATTGAATAATCTCAAAAATGAAATCTACTTCATACCACAGTGGATATCGAAGAAAAACACATATACTATAAGATATGACTCACGGGCATGCTTGACAACAAGGTGTAGGTACTCGTCACCTCACCTATACATTGAACATAATAATAACACGTAGCACATATGACTCAACGCATGTTCCCTCAAGCTAAGATTAGGCCAAACATTTACCTCGGCTCCAGGAATGCAAATCAAGCCTCTACCACCGCTTTTCCTCTCGAATACGACTCCAAATCAATCGTATCTAGACATAATCGACTCAATAATATCAATAATTATTTAACAATTCAATTCCAAAGCCTGATTATAGATTTCCCAACATTCTTCCAAAATTTCCAAAATTCAACCCCGGGCCTGGTTGGTCCAAACACGATGTTCGGACCAAAACCCGATCACCCATTCCCTCACGAGCCCGAATATACAATTTATTTTTAAATCCGACCCCAAAATGAGGTCAAATTCCCAAAAATTCAAAAAGCCCTAACTCTACCCAAAACCCCAATTTCTACCCTTAATTCCATGATTTTAGGTCTAGAATCTAATAACTGTTGATGAAAAAGGAATAAAATGAAGTTAGGATTACTTACCTATGAAGCTATGGTGGAAAAGGTGCTCCAAAATCTCCTAAGAGGGTTGGGGAAGAAGGGGGGTTGTGAAATACGGTGAAATTCCCGTAAGTGTTCTATTTTGGGTATAAAAAATCACTGGGCAAATGTTACTTTGTGCGTTTGCAGTACATGCCCCGCATTCGCACAGTGTTCCATATTATACCTCCGCGATCGCGCCTGACCAGGTGCGTTTGCACTAGCCTAGCACCCCCCATCCCACTGCCCTCCTTAACCCTGTGCGTTCACGGCCTATAAGGTGCGTTCGCATAGCCTAATTCTACCCAGTCCCCCAGACCCCTCTCTACTCTGTGCGTTCACACCTATATGAGTGCGTTCATATAGAGTCAACGCCCCCCTCCCCAGGCCCTGTGCTATGCGTTCGCGGTCAGACCTATGCGTTCGCATAGCACAAAATCTCAGACACCAACAGCTGACCAAAACACCAAAAATTTTAAGTTCAAAAACACCCTGACACCTATCCGAAACACACTCGAGCCCTTGGGGCTCCAAACCAAATATACACACAACTTCAAAAACATCCTACGGACTTATTCAAGTAGTCAAAACACTGAAATAACATCATAAACATCGAGTTAAACCTCAAAATCAATTAAATTCCTTTAAACTTCTAAATTTTCCATTTTAGATCTGAATCACGTCAAACTAAGTCCGTTTCTTACCAAATTTCACAGATAACACATATAAAACTATTGAACATGTTCCAGACACTGGAACGATAATACGGGCCCGGCATCACAGGTTTCACATCAAATCTCATTTTCAAAACCTTTACATTTTTTAGAAAATAATTTTCTTCAAAAATTCATTTCTCGGACTTGGGACCTCGGAATTCGATTCCGAGTATACGCCCAAGTCCCATATTTTCCTACGGACCCTCCGGGACCGTCAAATCACTGGTCCGGGTCTGTTTACCAAATTTTTTTACCAAAGTCAATTTTACTCAAATAATTAATGTAAAATCATCATTTAATCAATTTTCCACTTAACGACTTCCTAGCTACATGCCTGGGCTGCTCACACATATCGAGGCGAGATAAAAGGAGGCTTTCATGGCCTCGGAACACAGATTTAGCTAAAATTACACGGGATGACCTTTTGGTTCCTCACAATCTCCACCCATAAAACAACCGTTCATCCTCGAACGGACATAGAAAGGTACCTGAATTGGGGAAAAAATGGGGATATCGGCTCCGCATATCAGACTCGGACTCCCAGGTAGCTACCTCAACAGGTTGACCTCTCCACTGAACACGAACCAAAGGATAACTCTTCGATCTCAACTGACGAACCTGCCGAGCTAATATGTCTACCAGATCCTCCTCATAAATCAAAACCTTGTCCAACCGGACACCGCTGAAGTCAAGTACATGAGAGGGATCAGAAATATACCTATGAAGCATAGATACATAAAACACCGGGTGTACGGCTGATAGACTAGGTGGAAAAGCAAGTCGGTAGGCCACCTCTCACACCTTGTCTAGAATCTCAAATGGACCAATGGACCTAGGGCTCAACTTGCCCTTCTTTCCGAACCTCATCACACCCTTCATGGCCAACACCCGAAGAAATACCCGGTCTCCAATCATAAATGCCAAATCACGAACTCCACGGTCCGCATAACTCTTCTTCCTGGACTGAGTTGTACGAAGTCTATCCTGAATAATATTCACTTTATCCAAGGCATCCTGGACTAACTCTGAACCCAACAATATAGCCTCTCCCGGCTCGAACCACCCAACTAGCGACCGACACCGCCTACCATACAACCCCTCATACGGAGCCATCTGAATGCTCGACCGATAGCTGTTGTTGTAGGAAAACTCAGCTAAAGGCAAGAACTGGTCCCATGAACCTCCAAAGTTGATGACACATGCCCATAACATATCCTCCAAAATTTGAATAGTACGCTCGGACTGTCCGTCCTTCTGAGGATGAAATAATGTGCTCAAATCAACCCGTGTGCCCAACTCACACTGAAATACTCTCCAGAAGTGGGAGGTAAACTGAGTACCTCGATCAGAAACAATGGACACAGGCACACCATGCAGGCGAACAATCTCCCTGATGTAGATATTTGGCAACTTCTCCGAAGAATACGAAACTGATACAGGAATGAAGTGTGCTGACTTGGTCAGCGTATCCACAATAACCCACACCGCATCAAACATCCTCTGAGTCTGTGGGAGTCCAACTACAAAATCTATGGTGATACGCTCCCACTTCCACTAGGGAATCTCAATCTGCTGCATCAAACAAACGGGTCTCTAGTGCTCGTACTTAACCTGCTGACAGTTCAAGCACCGAGATACATATGCTACAATATCCTTCTTCATCCTACGCCACCAATAATGTTGCCGCAAGTCCTGTTACATCTTTGCGGCGCCCGGATGAACAGGAACTATGGGCCTCATGCAATATCAACTCCCGGATTCCATGAACATCAGGTACACAAATCCGACCCTGCATCCTCAAGACTCCCTCATCATCAACTGTGACCTGTTTGGCACCTCCGTGCCGGACTATATCTCTAAGAACACATAAATGACGATCATCATACTTCCTGGCCCGGATACAATCATATAATGAAGAACGGGCCACAGTATGGGCCAAAACACTGCCAGTCTCCGAAACCTCCAATCTCATGAATCGGTTGGCCAACGCTTGAACATCTAAAGCAAGCGGTCACTCTCCGACTGATAAATAAGTAAGACTACCCATACTGGCTGACTTCCGGCTCAAAGAATCACCACCACATTGTCCTTCCCCGGACGATATAAGATGGTAATGTCATAATCCTTCAACAGCTCTAACCATCTCCTCTGCCTCACATTCAACTCTTTCTACTTGAACAGATACTGCAAACTCTTATTGTCACACCTCTTTTGTCACTACCCCGGATTAGTGAAGGGGTAATAAGGGAGTTTTTCCACTTTAAGTGACATTATTTGGTTTTGGGATTTATTATTATTATTCAGAGTCGCCACCCGAATTTTTGACGATGCTCCGGGACACCGTTTTGTTTTGAAAATCCCAAACCGAGGAAAATTTGACTCTATTTTGATTTGTCTTCGACCAGAAATCCGAGTAAGGAATTCTATTAACCCGGGAGAAGGTGTTAGGCATTCTCGAGTTCCGTGGTTCTAGCATGGTCGCTAGGCATTCCCGAGTTCCGTGGTTCTAGCACGATCGTTTAACTATTATTATTTGGCTTAAATTGTCCGATTGTTTACGTGTTTTAGCCTATTGTATATTTAAACTCTTGGAAATTTAGCCACTTTTGATAAGTATGGATTTATCTTGAAAACAAGTCACGAGAACGTACACTTGTTATACTTTTGAACGTATTACAATTACGCCACATGAAATGCACCCGTAATCGCAACACGTGATTTTATTATTAATTTAAAGTTCTAAGACGGGGACATGAGTTGTCGAACCCGAGTGTAGATTACATAATCAAGACTATTGGTCATGACGGTTTTATAGTGCCTATTTGAGGAAAAATTCGATTATCTTTTTGTGTTTTCTATTCGAAGGAGTATTTTTCGTTTTAAGATCAACTAGGACGTTATGGATTTATCTTCGACAAGTTACGATGGCGTACACTTGTTTTTTTTTAGCACATGGCAAACATGTCACATGAAATGCACCCGTGGTTGCTATGTACATTTTATTAATGTTTGGAGTTGAGGGTCGGGGGCATGAGTTGCCACTCCCGAGTGTAGGTTATGGTAGTTTTGAAATAATATCCGATTCTTTATCAAATTTCAAACTAAAGGTATGGTTCTACCTAAAGGATTGCCTAGAAGTGAATTTCATTAATTTAAAGATAGCATGTTTCGGGCTATGGCCATATTTTAGCCCTAAATTGTTTCAACTCGTTTTGGCCAATCCTGATTGTGGCTAGTTGGTAGGACAGGTAGTTTGGACAATTTAGCCAAGCATGACTAATCAAGGATACTAGCAGAAATAGCTACCCAACAACTTTAATGTAAAAATCAGAATCAGATTTGGATGATTACTATCCTTTTAGCCACTAAACAATACTGTTTTGAAACGTAATATTCACGTATAAAGAAAATCCACAGGTTTGAGATAAGCTACTGATGAGTGGCTAGAATTCGTGATTTTAAGCATTATATCCCTCGCATTTTATGAGCTTT
>ML404351.1:6347-76493 GCA_005239525.1 Nicotiana knightiana | reverse complement strand
TACTAGTTTATTATTTTGTTAGTAGAATTAGTTAAACAACACAAATTGATATTCAAAAGTCTTGAGAAAAGTGATTAAGTAACAGTTTCGTATTTTATAGACTCAATTGATATGTACAATTCTCTGTGGGATCGACTTTGGGTGTAATACCCCAGATTTATATTTGCAACGCCCGTTTAGTCTTTCTATAAGACATAGTTGAGCGTGATCATGTGCCCGCACCTGCGGTTGGCCAGCCACAGGTGCGAGCCGTGAGCTGTAGAAGTGAAGAAGGGAGGACAGGCCAGGCACCGCAGGTGCGGACGTTTTGGCGCACCTGCGCGACCGCAGGTGCGAGGTCAGTGGCCGCAGGTGCGGGCATGTGCGCAGATGCGGTCCTGTGAGCCTGCAGATGTGGAGCTTGGCCAGTAGGGGAAAATGCGCACCTGTGATGGATTTTCTGCAGGTGCGGGACCGCAGGTGCGGCCAAGGCCCCGCAGGTGCGAAATCGCTGGAGGTAGTGCACTTCATTTAATACAGGACTTAGGTATTTTTCTCCCATTATTTACACACTTGGGCGATTCTAGAGCTTCAAAAGGGGAGATTTCAACCAGGTTATTGAGGGTAAGTAATTCCTACCTTAATGCGAGTTTAATACACATATTATGGGTAGATTTCAACATAAAAATTGGTAGAAATCATGGGTTTGGAAGAAAAACCTAAGGTTTGACAAAAATGAGATTTTACCACGAAATTGACCATGAAACTTAGTGAAAAATTATATATTTCTATTCCTTAGGTTGTGGGTAACAACTTTTTTCAAAATATTTTGGAATCTGGGCACGTGGGCTGGGAGATGAATTTTTAGGAATCTTGCAATTTGAGTTGGGGAATTGCTTTAATAGTTGGGATATGAACTTTTAAGCCTATATTGATTAGTATTTACACTATTTGGATAGTTTTGGATTGTTCAGCACCGAATTGAGGGTTTGGGGCATAAGCTTGGACCGGAAAGTAGGTCTTGAAGAGAGGTAAGTCTCTTTTCTAATCTTGTAAGAGAAAAATTTCCCCATAGGTAAATTTAATTAATATGTGATTATTTATGGGGTCTACATACGCATGAAGTGACGAGAGTCCATAGATAGCTACTATTCCTATTATGCCCGGGTAGTTTAGGCTTACACCATGCTTTGTAGACAATGTTAATTGATCATGTATGTTGATTGTATTGGATAGGAACTAAATTTAAGATTTTAAGAATTTCAAAGGTTTCAAGTAAATTATTATTTTGAAAAGAATTGAGGGAAGCTATGTGATATTTAAATGTAATTGCGTCGCAAATATATTCCGCGAGCAGGGTGACTATTTCCACTACTCTCATGGGAGCGGCCCATTCCCCTCGGCAGGTTGATAGATGCATCTATGATTTGCGTGGTTTGACCCTCGACAGTGCACAATTTACATTTATGTTGGATCGGGCCGAACATCCTCGGTGGAATTTGTGTATGATATTAGAACTAGAAGTTTTTCTTATAGTTGGTATAAATTTAGAGATCACTTGTTTTAAATGAAGGAAGTATTTTAGTTTCTCAAAAATGATGGAAGAACTGTTCAGTTATTTTGTAACGACCCGACCGGTCGTTTCGCGTTATCGGACCCCGTTCCCCTAGATGAAACTTTCCATAGCGGCTTTTATGATTTATGACTTGCGGGGGCTGGTGGTCCAGGATTCGGAGGTGTTTAGAGTGCTACAGGAACAATTGGTTCCTTAAGGTTGGCCTTTAAGACCAAGTTTGACTTCGGTCAACATTTTGGACAAACGACCTCAGAATCGAGTTTCGTCGGTTCCGGTAGTTTCGTGTGATGATTTTAGACCTGGGCGTATGCTCGGAATGGGTTTCTGATGACCTAGGAGCGTTTCGGCTCCCAATATTGAAATAAGAAGCTCCATAAGTTCCTATTGTGGTTTTGGACGTATTTTTGTGTTATCGAGGTCCGAACAGAATTCTGAGGCTGGGAATAGTTCTGTTATGTCATTTATGACTTGCCTGCAAAATTTGGTGTC
Source organism: Nicotiana knightiana (assembly GCA_005239525.1). Lineage (NCBI taxonomy): Eukaryota > Viridiplantae > Streptophyta > Magnoliopsida > Solanales > Solanaceae > Nicotiana > Nicotiana knightiana. Next base: position 74,449 of record ML404351.1, on the reverse strand, counting down.
ATTCCGAGTAGTATAGGTCGGTTAGGCGCGTTGTTAGCGAAATATAAAAAACTTAAAGTTTCTAAGTTTGGTTCTTGGGGTTTTGAGGTGTGATTTTGAGTTTTAGCGTTGCTTTGGGTGTTTCAAAAGCTCGAGCGAGTCCGTATTATGATTTGGGACTTGTTGGTATATTTAGACGAGGGCTCGGGTGGGCCCAGGGGCCTCCCAGGCACCCAACGGGGCTAAAAAACCAGCTAAAATAGCTGCTGGTGCACCTGATCTGGTGTGGCCGCAGGTGCGGTTGCCCAGTCATAGGTGAGGGACCGCTCCTGCAGTCCCAAGCATCGCAGGTGCGACCCAAGGTGAGGTCCCCCTTTCTCGCAGGTGCGGACAAAAGTCCGCAGGAGCGGAACCGCTAGTGCGGTCATCTCTCCGCAGTTGCGAACCCAGCCCTTCTCGTCCAGTTCCACAGGTGCGAGCCCCAGCTCGCAGGCGCGAGACCGCAGGTGCGGTCCCCCAGCCTCAGGTATGGAATCCCTGTAGGCCAGGCAATATATATTCTTTGAAACTCGGGATTTCACCCCATTCATTCATTTTCCTCCACCATTAGAGTCTTGTGAGCTCGGGGAGAGCACACCACGACCTAGCTACTGTCAAGGTAAGTTAATTCCACTTCAACACTAGTTTAATTCATGATCTTCTAGCTAAATCAACTACTAAATCATTGAATAATCAAGAATTGGGTAGTAATTTAGGGTTCTTGAGAAGTTGGTGAATTACACATTTATTGCTATAAATTCAAGTAGAAATCATATATTAACGATCCTTAGGCTTCGGGTGAGCGATTCCTTCGAGAATTTTCGGAAATTGAACGTGCGAGCCCGGGGTTAGATTTTGGGAATTCTTCAAGAATGTTGAAATATTGAATAAATAGGATAATTACCCTACTTTGAGCATGCATTGATATCATTGTACCATATTTGGCTAGTTGCGAGTCCTCGGGTGTAAAGTTCGGAGTTCGGGCGCATCCTTGGTCCGAGGAGTAGATTTGACACGAGGTGAGTCTCCTTTCTAACCTTGTAAGGGGGAACTGTCCTCTTAGGTGATTTAAATTCTATATGTGATAATTTGTGGGGGCTACGTACATACAAAGTGACAAGAGTCCGTACGTAGTGACTATTACTATTATGTCCGGGTAGTTAGGCTCACATCATGCCTTGTGTTTTACTTGATATGAACTGTATGCGTGATGAATTAATGTTACATGTTGCTTATGTCCCCGAAGTTATGAAATTTGAGAAAAACTTGTAAGAAATTGTTCACAGAAAAGTATTCTCTTTTAAAAAGGAATAATGTATGTGCATGTGACCGCTTCGTAATTTACATTCCGCGAGCGGAGTGTGTTTTCCCCACTCTTATGGGAACGGGCCGTACGCCACAGAGGATTGAGAGATGTACTTTTGGTACGGGCCGTTCGATCCTCGGCAGTGCATAGAGAGGGATTGAGAGATGCACTTTTGGTACGGGCCGTTCGATCCTCGGCAGTGCATAGAGAGGGATTGAGAGATGCACTTTTGGTACGGGCCGTTCGATCCTCGGCAATGCATAGAGAGGGATTGAGAGATGCACTTTTGGTACGGGCCGTTCGATCCTCGGTAGTGCATAGTGAGGTTGAGAGATGCACTTTTTGTACGGGTAGTTCGATCCTCGGTAGTGCATAGAGAGGTTGAGAGATGCACTTTTGGTACGGGCCGTTCGATCCTCGGTAGTGCATAGTGAGGTTGAGAGATGCACTTTTTGTACGGGTAGTTCGATCCTCGGTAGTGCATAGAGAGGTTGAGAGATGCACTTTTGGTACGGGCCGTTCGATCCTCGGTAGTGCATAGTGAGGTTGAGAGATGCACTTTTTGTACGGGTAGTTCGATCCTCGGTAGTGCATAGAGAGGTTGAGAGATGCACTTTTGGTACGGGCCGTTCGATCCTCGGTAGTGCATAGTGAGGTTGAGAGATGCACTTTTTGTACGGGTAGTTCGATCCTCGGTAGTGCATAGAGAGGTTGAGAGATGCACTTTTGGTACGGGCTGTTCGATCCTCGGCAGTGCATAGATGTGAATACTTTGTGGAGAGGTGCACTTTTGGTACGGGCTGTTCGATCCTTGGCAGTACACGGGCTTGACTATCTTATGACTCCGACCGGTTGTCCTTACCCTGCATGCATATGATTTATTTGTTACTAATTTCATGGATAATTATCTGGCAGATATTTGGGGAAAAAGTGAAGTGTCAATTGTTTTATTTATTCCCAGTATTCTTCCTGGATTTCAGTATCTTACATATATACTTGTTGTTTCATTGTCTTTACATGCCTACTGTTTCCATTACATCCTGTTAAATTATACTGTTGGACTTAGTGAGTGTCATGTCGACCTCTCGTCACTACCTCTTCGAGGTTAGGCGGCATACTCACTGGGTACATATATATTTATGTACTCATGTTGCACTCCTGTACTTAATTGTACAAGTTCTGAGGCTGGTGTTTCTGGTTATCCGACCGGAGCTTGACATATATTCTGGATCTGACTCCACGGTGATCTGCATCCCTTGACGATTCTCAGCAGTGCTATGGAGTTATCTTTTATTTATTTCTGTCTAGTTCTCTCAGACAGCAGTATAATTTGTATCATCTTTTGTATATTCTACTAGATCGCCTGTTGACTTGTGACACTAGTTCCTGGCACGCACGTAGTAGACTCTTTATTTTGGGACTGTATGTATTGGATCATGATCATTGTGGCTGTATTTACTTAAGTTGATTAGTGTTTTCGCTTTTATTTAAATAATCTAAGTTTAAAACTTTGGGAATATGTGGGGTTGGTATGTTAAATAAGGATAATCTCACTAGTAAACAACTGTTGGCTTGCCTGACTCCGGTGTTGGGCGCCATCACGACCTGTGTTGGATTTTGGGTCGTGACAACATGGTAACAGAGCACTAGGTTCACGTAAGTCTCACGAGTCACGGGAAAACCCAGTAGAGTCTTGCGGATCGATACGGAGACGTCTGTACTTATCTTCAAGAGGCTATAGGGTGTTAGGAAACCTCTCTTTGTTCTTATCCTATCGTGCAGTCGATGATTTATTAAATTCATTCTTCTATTCTCTCACAGATGGTGAGGACGCGCGCCTCTTATGTTCCAGACTCGGGAAGGGCCGCTACCCCCGCTGGCAGAGGCCGGGGGATGGCACCAGCCCGTCGTAGGGGACGAGGGCGTCCGAGAGCTATTCCAGTCCCGCCACTAGAGGACCCTATTATAGAGGAGCAGGATGGGGTGCCTCCAGCAGATCCTGCACCAGTAGACTTTATGATGGCGCCAGGATTCCAGGCAGTCATGGGCCGTATGATGAGATTTATTGACACTATGTCCCAAACTGGTTTATTTCCAGCAGATCCTACCACTTCTCGGCGGGAGAGGGAGCCCAGACCCCTACTGCCCAAGCCGCAGGGCCGACAGCAGCATTACATCACACCCCGGGTACACTGCTCGTGGGTGGTACCCAGCCTGTAGTAGCAACACTGGAGCCCAGACCAGCTGTGGATGGCAATCAGCAGAAGATGTTAGACAGATGGACTCGATTGCGCCCTCCAGTCTTCGGGGGTGAGCGAGGTGAGGACGCCCAGGACTTCATTGATAGGTGCAGGGATAGACTGTACAACATGGGGATCCTAGCATCCCATGGAGTGGATTTCACCACATTCCAGTTAGAGGGCAGAGCTCGAAGGTGGTGGCAGTCTTATATTCTCAGCAGGCCAGCAGATTCTCCTACTGTCACCTGGGAGCAGTTCACACAGATGTTCTTGGACAAATATATTCCACCCTTTGAGAGGGAAGAGCTGCGGGGTCAGTTTGAGTGGTTAGAGCAGGGGCAGATGTCCGTGACGGATTATGAGGCCAGATTTTCAGAGCTGTCACGCCATGCACTTATGATATTACCCACCGATGCTGAGAGAGTGCAGAGGTTTGTAGCAGGGTTGCATCCAGGTATTAGATCCACCATGGCTCGAGAGGTGGAGATGGGTCCCCTTATCAGCTCATAGTGGAGATTGCTCACAGGATCGAGGGTTATCGGTCGAGGAGCAGGGATCAGGGTCAGCAGGACAAGAGGGCTAGGTTCTCAAGAGATTTCAGAGGCTCCCATCTAGGGGCAAGGTTCAATATAGCAGTGGTCAGCCCAACATACCTTTATATTCAGCACCTCCACCACCTCCCCGAGGTGTTCCAGCGAGGCCTCATTTCAGCTCCATGCCAAAGCGTTCCTACCGTCCTCCCACCATTCATAGTTCACACAGTGGTTATCCCAATCATCCAATATCCTCTGATCCTTATTTCAGTGTTATGCCTGAGGGCTCTCATCGCCCTCCGCCCATTCAGGGATCTTCTTCGGGGCAGCATGCTATGCTACCTGGGAGTTGTTATGAGTGTGGAGAGCCAGGTCATATGAGGAGGCAGTGTCCCAGGTATCGGGGCAAGGCCGTACAGCAGGGCTATCAGCTGATAGGTCCGGCGCCAGCAGTCCGGCCACCTAGAGGTGGAGGACAGGTCGGCAGGGGTCTTCCTAGAGGTGGAGGCCAGTCAGGGGGAGGTCAGGCAGCTTCTGTTCACTCCGGTGGGGCTCAGTCTTCAGGTGCTCCAGCCAGGTTCTAGGCTATTCCGGCCAGATTAGATGCAATGTCCTCAGACGCCGTGATCATAAGTATTATCTCAGTATGTGGTAGAGAGGCTTCAGTATTGTTTGATCCAGGATCCACTTATTCATATATTTCAGCCCTATTTGCTCTTTTTCTGGATGTTTCTCGTGAGTCCTTAGGATCTCCTATATATGTTTCCACTCCTGTGGGCGATTCTGTGGTGGTAGACCGGGTGTATCGGTCTTGTGTGATCACCTTCTGTGGGTTCGAGACCAGAGCTGACCTTTTATTGCTCGACAAGGTTGATTTTGAGGTTATTCTAGGCATGGATTGGCTATCTCCTTATCATGCCGTGCTTGATTGCCATGCCAAGACAGTTACCTTAGCCGTGCCCGAGTCGCCTAGGCTGGAGTGGAGAGGTTCCTCAATTAGTACAGCCAGCCCGGTTATTTCATTCTTGAAGGCTCGACATATGGTCGAGAAGGGTTGTCTAGCCTATTTTGCTTATGTGCAGGACACCACCGCTGAGTCTCCGATGATTGATTCGGTGCTAGTGGTTTGAGAGTTTGCGGATGTATTTCCTTCAGATCTTCTGGGCATGCCTCCGGATCGTGATATTGATTTCTGCATTTATTTAGCTCCAGACACCCAGCCTATATCCATTCCTCCGTAACGTATGGCTCCAAAAGAGTTGAAGGAGTTGAAGGAGCAGCTTGAGGAGTTGTTAGCTAAGGGTTTCATCAGACCGAGTGTATCGTCGTGGGGTGCTCCAGTTTTATTTGTGAAGAAAAAGGATGGGTGTATGTGGATGTGTATTGATTACCGCCAGTTGAATAAGGTTACCATTAAGAACAAGTATCCCTTGCCGTGCATCGATGATATGTTTGACCAGTTGCAGGGTGCTCGTGTGTTTTCTAAGATTGATTTGCGATCGGGGTATCATCAGTTGAGGATTCGGGCTTCAGATGTTTCGAAGACTGCTTTTCGTACGAGATATGGCCATTATGAGTTCCTGGTGATGTCCTTTGGATTTACTAATGCCCCAGCAGCATTCATGGACTTGATGAATAGGGTGTTCAGGGTGTATATTGATTCCTTTGTCATTGTCTTCATTGATCACATTTTGATTTACTCATGTAGCCTGGGGGAGCACGAGCAACATTTGAGAGTTGTGCTCCAGACTTTGCAAGAATAGAAGCTATATGCTAAGTTCTACAAGTGTGAGTTTTGGTTGGATTCCGTGGCATTTTTGGGGCATGTGGTATCCGGAGAGGGTATCAAGGTTGATCCTCAGAATATCGAGGCAATTCAGAGTTGGTCGCGTCCTACTTTAGCTACAGAGATCAGGAGCTTTTTGGGCCTAGCGGGATATTATCGCCGATTTGTTGAGGGTTTCTCTTCCATTGCAGCTCCATTGACTAGATTAACTCAGAAGAATGCCCTGTTTCTATGGTCTGACGAGTGTGAGGCGAGCTTTTAGAAGCTCAAGACAACATTGACCTCAGCACCAGTTCTAGTATTGCCTTCCGGTTCTGGGATGTACACAGTATATTGTGAAGCCACACGCGTTGGCTTGTGGTGTGTATTGATGCAGGAGGGGAGAGTTATTGCTTATGCTTCGCTCTAGCTGAAGGTTCATGAGAACAATTACCCTGTGCACGACTTGGAGTTGGCGGCAATTGTTCATGCTTTGAAGATTTAGAGGCACTACTTGTATGGTGTGTCTTGTGAGGTTTATACCGACCACTGTATCTTGCAGCACTTGTTCAAGCAGAAGGATCTTAATTTGAGACAGCGTAGATGGCTTGAGTTGTTGAAAGATTATGATATCACCATTCTTTATCACCCGGGCAAGGCAAATGTGGTAGCAGATGCTTTGAGCAGGAAGGCGGAGAGTATGGGTAGCTTGTCTTATATTGCAGCAGAGGAGAGACCTCTAGCCTTGGACATTCATTCCTTGGCCAATCTCCTAGTGAGGTTAGATCTTTCAGAGCCTCGCCGAGTTTTAGCACATGTGGTTGCTCAGTCTTCGTTATTGGGGGAGATTAAGGCCCGACAGTTCTATGATCCGTGCTTAGCAAAGCTTTGGGAGACAGTGGTTCAGGGTAGGGCCAAGGAGGCTACTATTGGAAAGGATGGTGTTCTGAGACTTCAGGGCCGCTTATCTGTTCCTAATGTTTATTTCTTGAGGGAGAGGATTCTAGAGGAGGCACACAGTTCACGGTATTCTATTCATCCTGAAGCTACGAATATGTATCGTGACTTGAAGCAGCATTTCTGGTAGAGGCGGATGAAGAAGGACATTGTGGAGTATGTGACTAGGTGTCTTAATTGTCAGCAAGTGAAGTATGAGCACTAGAGGCTAGGAGGCCTACTTCAGCAGATGCCCATTCCTGAGTGGAAATGGGAGCGCATCGCTATGGACTTCGTGGTTGGGTTTCCTCAGACTTTGCGGAAGGTGGACGCGGTTTGGGTCATTGTGGATAGATTGACCAAATCGGCGCATTTCATTCCAGTAGCTACTACATATATTTCTGAGAGGTTGGGCCAGATCTACATTCGGGAGATAGTCCGGTTGCATGGTGTGCCGGTGTCCATTGTATCAGATCGAGGTCCTCAGTTCACCTCGCACTTCTGGAGAGCATTGCATAGTGAGATGGGCACCCAGATAGACCTCAGCACAGCATTTCACCCTTAGACTGATGGTCAGTCGGAGCGTACAGTACATATATTGGAGGACATGCTCAGGGCATGTGTTATTGACTTCCGAGGTCAGTGGGACCAGTTCTTGCCTTTGGCCGAGTTTGCTTACAATAATAGTTATCAGTCCATCATTGAGATGGCACCATTTGAGGCTTTGTATGGTCGGCGATGTCGTTCTCCTATCGGGTGGTTTGAGCCTGGTGAGGCTAAGTTATGTGGCACCGACCTGGTGAGGGATTCCTTGGAGAAAATGAAGTTGATTCAAGAGAGGCTCCGTACAACACAGTCCAGATAGAAGAGTTACGCAGATCAGAGGGCGCATGAGGTATCATTTATGGAGGGAGCTATGGTCGTGTTGAAAGTCTCGCCTATGAAGGGTATTATGAGGTTCGGGAAGAAGGGCAAGCTGAGCCCGAGGTTTATATTCGAGGTGTTGAGGCGAGTTGGGGAGGTTTCTTATGAGCTGGCCTTGCCTCCCAGCTTATCAGGAGTTCATCTCGTTTTTCATGTGTCCATGCTCCGTAGGTACCATGCCGACTTCTCTCACGTGGTTGATTTCAACACTGTTCGGTTGGATCAGAGGTTGCGCTACGAGGAGGATCCAGATGCTATTATTGATAGACAGGACCGCCAGTTGGGGTCCAAGAGAGTTTCTGCCGTAAAGGTCTAGTGGAAGGGCCATTCAGTTGAGGAGGTGACCTGGGAGTCCGAGGAGGACACGCGGAGCAGATATCCACACATATTCAGCACTTCAGGTATGATGCTAGACCCGTTCGAGGATGAACGTTTGTCTAAGAGGTGGAGAATGTAACGACCCGACCGGTAATTTTTTTTTATCGGACCCCGTTCCCCTAAATGAAACTTTCCATAATGGCTTTTTATGATTTATGACTTGCGGGGGCTGGTGGTCCGGGATTCGTAGGTGTTTAGGGTGCTACAGGAACAATTGGTTCCTTAAGGTTGGACTTTAAGGCCAAGTTTGACTTCGGTCAACATTTTGGGAAAACGACTTCTCAATCTTGTTTCGTCGGTTCCGGTAGCTTCGTGTGATGATTTAGGACCGGGACGTATGCTCGGAATGGGTTTCTGATGACCTAGGAGCGTTTCGGCTCCCAATATTGAAATAAGAAGTTCCATAAGTTCCTATTGTGGTTTTGGATGTATTTTTGTGTTATCGAGGTCCGAACGGAATTCTGAGGCCGGGAATAGTTCCGTTATGTCATTTATGACTTGCCTGCATAATTTGGTGTCATTCCGAGTAGTATAGGTGGGTTCGACGCGTTATTAGCGAAGTCTAGAAAACTTAAAGTTTCTAAGTTTGGTTCTTAGGGTTTTGAGGTGTGATTTTGAGTTTTAGCGTTGTTTTGGGTGTTTCGAAGGCTCTAGCGAGTCCGTATTATGATTTGGGACTTGTTGGTATATTTAGACGAGGGCTCGGGTGGGCTCAGGGGCCTCCCGGGCACCCAATGGGGCTAAAAAACCAGCTAAAATATCTGCTGGTGCACCTGATCTGGTGTGACCGCAGGTGCGGTTTCCTAGTCGCAGGTGCGGGACCGCTCCTGCTGTCCCAAGCATCACAGGTGCGACCCCAGGTGAGGTCCCCCTTTCTCGCAGCTGCGGACAAAAGTCCGCAGGAGCGGAACCGCTGGTGCGGTCATCCCTCCGCAGGTGCGAACCCAACCCTTCCAGTCCAGTTCCGCAGGTGCGAGCCCCAGCTCGCAGGCGCGAGACCGCAGGTGCGGTCCCCGAGCCGCAGGTGCGGAATCCCTGTAGGCCAGGCAGTATATATTCTTTGAAACTCGGGATTTCACCCCATTCATTCATTTTCCTCCACCATTAGAGTCTTGTGAGCTTGGGGAGAGCACACCACGACCTAGCTACTGTCAGGGTAAGTTAATTCCACTTCAACACTAGTTTAATTCATGATCTTCTAGCTAAATCAACTACTAAATCATTGAAAAATCAAGAATTGGGTAGTAATTTAGGTTTCTTGAGAAGTTGGTGAATTACGCATTTATTGCTATAAATTCAAGTAGAAATCGTATATTAACGATCCTTAGGCTTCGGGTGAGCGATTCCTTCGAGAATTTTCGGAAATTGAACGTGCGGGGCCCGGGGTTGCATTTTGGGAATTCTTCAAGAATGTTGAACTATTGAATAATTAGGATAATTACCCTACTTTGAGTATGCATTGATATCATTGTACCATATTTGGCTAGTTGCGAGTCCTCACGTGTAGAGTTCGGAGTTCGGGCGCATGTTTGGTCCGAGGGGTAGATTCGACACAAGGTGAGTCTCCTTTCTAACCTTGTAAGGGGGAATTGTTCCCCTAGGTGATTTAAATGCTATATGTGATAATTTGTGGGGGCTACGTACGTACAAAGTGACGTGAGTCTGTACGTAGCGACTATTACTATTATGTCCGGGTAGTTAGGCTCACCTCATGCCTTGTGTTTTACTTCATATGAATTGTATGCGTAATGAATTAATGTTACATGTTGCTTATGTCCCCGAAGTTATGAAATTTGAGAAAAACTTGTAAGAAATTCTTCACGGAAAAGTATTCTTTTTTAAAAAGTTATAATGTATGTGCATGTGACCGCTTCGCATTTTACATTCTGCGAGCGGAGTGTGATTTCCCCACTCTTATGGGAACGCGCCGTATGACATGGCGGATTGAGAGATGCACTTCTGGTACGGGCCGTTCGATCCTCGGCAGTGCATGAGAGGGATTGAGAGATGCACTTTTGGTACGGGCCGTTCGATCCTCGGTAGTGCATAGAGAGGTTGAGATATGCACTTTTGGTATGGGCCGTTCGATCCTCGGCAGTGCATAGATGTGAGTACTTTGTGGAGAGGTGCACTTTTGGTACGGGCCGTTCAATCCTCGGCAGTGCACGAGCTTGACTATCTTATAACTCAGGCCGGTTGTCCTTACCCTGCATGCGTATGATTTATTTGTTACTAAATTCATGGATATTGATCTGACAGATATTTGGGGGAAAAGTGAAGTGTCAATTGTTTTATTTATTCCCAGTATTCTTCCTGGATTTCAGTATCTTACATATATACTTGTTGTTTCATTGTCTTTACATGCCTACTGTTTCTATTACATCCTGTTAAATTATACTGTTGGACTTTAGTGAGTGTCATGCCGACCTCTCGTCACTACCTCTTCGAGGTTAGGGGGGATATTCAATGGGTACATATATATTTGTGTACTCATGCTGCACTTCTGTACTTAATTGTATAGGTTCTGAGGCTGGTATTTCTGGTTATCCGACCGGAGCTTGAGCCGTCACCTAGTCGCTACGACTAGGTACCATTAAAATAACAGAAATAAAAAAAATAAAGGAACAACTAAGCATCAATAATAACCATATAATGGTAAAATGTCGCTCGACACATACAAGTAAGACCAGTTCGCAAATTTATACACGATACTTCCCAAAACCCAGAATCACGAGTCACAAGCTCTACGAAAACTATGTAATGGTTTGTTTATACACAGAGTATAAGAAATAAAGGAGGGAAGCTGAGTAAATCATAGAGGGGGACTCCGAGGATCTGCGGACGCGTGCAAATATACCTGGAAGTCTCTGGCGGGCTGCTGTGACTGCACTAATAATGAGGCGGATGAGAGGTACCTGGATCTGCACACGAAAGCCATGTGCAGGAAGGGCGTGAGTACACCACAATGGTACCCAGTAAGTTCCAAGAGTAACCTCGGTCGAGTAGTGACGAGGTCAGGTCAGGGCCCTACTGGTATATATATATATAATAAGCTACGACAGAATGAAATATTACATTAAAATTAAGTATTGAAATTTAATCAAGGCAGAAATCATAGTAAATCACAAGATCAGTACACAGAGATAACAACAGGGGATCTCCCAGGATACCGTCCCGTAGTCCCAAACGTAACTATGTAAAACAGAGGGATATACCGAAATATCATTCTGTAGTCCCAAAGTAAATATGCAGAACAGGGGGATCTACCGGAATATCGTTCCGTAATCCCAAAGTAAATATGCAGAAAAAGAGGATCTACCGGAACATCATTCCGTAGTCCCAAAGTAAATATGTAGAATAGGGGGATCTATCAGAATATCGTTCTGTAGTCCCAAAGTAAATATGCAGCTCAACCAATATAAACAATAGTTACAGCAAGGAACCTACAGTTCAGACTAAGTTCACCTCAAAGAATTCAGGAAAATTTTACTAAACATGCTGCACAGAGTTCAAATAGGCAGGTAAAACACGTAGACATGCTTTTCTAATCTAAATAGGGTAGTTATATAAGCTAGTGTATTTCAAACAAGGAAAAAAACAAGTTATGGTTTAGTGAAAATGGAGTTTTACAACAAATAGCCCGTGTACGTACTCGTCACCTCACATACACGGCGCTCATATATCAAATAGTAACAAATCCTAAGAAGAAATTCCCCCACACAAGGTTAGGCAAACCACTTACCTCGAACCACTCAAATCAAATCTGAAACCACGCTCCTTCCACGAGTATCCAACTCTGAATGGCCCAAATCTAATCTAATCAATTGCATAATGTAAATATAACTGCAAGTAACTAATTTAGATAATGAATTCGAAGCTAAGGCAAGAAAATAAGAAAAACGCCCCAAAAAGTCTCCCTGGGCCCACGACTCAAAGTCGGTAAAAGTCACAAATTACGAACACCCATTCACTCACGAGTCCAACCATACTAGTTTCACTCAAATCCGACTTCGAATCGACATTCAAATCTCAAAATTTCATTTTAAAGTTTCTACAATTTTCCCCAAATTTCTACCTCAAAGTACTAATAAGATGATGAAATCATTGGTATATTCATGTATATTAACCAAATCTGAGTTAGAATCACTTACCTTGATGAATTTCTTGAAAACCCCATAAAATATCGACACAAAATCGAGCTCCCTAGGTCCAAAATGTAAAATAATGCCCTAAACCTCATTTATATAGTGCATACTCTGAACTCCCACTGTGCGGTACGCACAATGCCAAGCCCAGCCGCACATCCCAACTCATGCGGTTGCATAAAAATGGTGCGGCCGCTACTTTTGGTGGCTGCATTGTCAGGCTTTAGCATTTAGGCCATAACTTTCACTACTGATGTCCAAATGATGACTTATTTAACTTTTTGGAAACTAGACACGAAGAGCTACAACTTCCATTTTGAATCATCTCAAAAATCCTTGTAGATCAAAAGATATAGGCTTCCAAAGTCGGACCAGAGGATCTGCAGAACTTTCCCTGGAGTGCATCCACGGCAAAAATATGCGGTCCGCACCCCTCCTTCGCGGTCCGCAAAAATCTCCTGAGGTCCGCATTTTCAAAGCACCATATCAACACTAGAGTTCCGGAAACGCCCGGACTAGCTAAAAACTCACCCTGAAACACACCCGAGGCCTCCCGAACCTCAACCAAAGGTATCATCAAGTCCTAAAATACCATAAAAACTCAATCGAGCCCTCAAATCACATCAAACAATAACAAAAATATGAATCACACACCAATTCAAGCTTAATGAACTTGAAACCTCAAACTTCTACAACTGATGCCGAAACCTTTCAAATCATGTACGAATAACATCAAATTTCACACACAGGTCACAAATGACACTACAAACCTACAGCCACTTCTAGAATCCCGTTCCAGGCTCGATATCAAAATTTCCACTACCGGCCGAAATTGCCAAAAATCCAACTTTCACTAATTGAATCCTAAATCTACAACGGACCTCCAAAACACATTCCAGACGCGCTTCTAAGCCCAAAATCACCCTACAGAGCTAACGGAATTGACGGAACTCCATTCCGGTTCCAAATTCTAAGACTTAAGCTCTCATTTAGGGACTAAGTGTCCCAAAACACTCCAAAACTCCCAACCAATCATCCTGGCAAGTCACAAAGGCAGAAATAGATATGGGGAAAGCAGTTATTAGGGGATCGAGGGTCTAACTCTCAAAACGACCGGCCGAGTCGTTACAATTATTAAGTTTGTTAGGACGAACATAATGGAACTTGGCTTATATATGAAACGATTACGTGTAGTATAAGTATTTCTCTTTTTGTTTTTTAAAGTTGGCTTCACAATTGTGCGCTAATTCCTACATATATGCAATTTGTGTAGGAATAAGATACATCCTGATTATGAATCTATTTTATTAGGGTGATCGTATACATGCCTCTAATGAGAGGCATGTAATTAAGTTTTTGTCACGACCCAAATTTCCCCTCCATTGGGTATCGTGACGGCACCTAGTCTTAAGGACTAGGTAAGCCTAACATTTATGGAATAACAACAATAAGAAATAAAATTTAATAATTTCTGAAAAGAATTCTATATGCAATGAACACATTCCCAAAACCCGGTAACACAAGTCATAAGCTTTATAGAAGTTCACACTATAACTCCTAAATACCGCTGTTCAGAAATAAGTACAACAGTGTATGAACAAAAAGAGAATACGACGGTGACTCTGAAACCCGCGAACGCTGTAGTTTTACCTTGAGTCTCCTCAATAGCAACTGCTCTGCTAACTATCGATCGGTCGGCTACGCAAAAACCTGAAATATGCACAAAAACATGCAGAATAGTAGTATGAGCACACCACAACGGTGCCTAGTAAGTATCAAGACAAACCTCGGTGAAGTAGTGACGGGGACTAGTCAGGACGCCCACTGGTCTAAGAGATGAACAAGTATAAATATAAGACAACGAATTATGACATTGACATAAGGGCTACACAATAGGACTAACAATACAGTAAATTCAATAAGGAAAGGAATAACAAGTAATAACAGAAAAATCGTAAAAATAGCACGAAAGAGTAAGTGAACACAAATAAATCCGAAATATAAATATACAACAAGAACAAGTAAGGACTCAACAATTTCGACTACCTTTACATCAAGTTCTTAGTCATCTCCACGAGGTACCGAACCTCCGACAAAATCACCCCTCACGGGTCCCAGTATTTGAACCCTAACATTTGGCATCTCGTACCCCCATTTCAAGTAATAACTGCACGGACGACTCATGTGCCATTTGGGTTCATTCCCACATAAATAGTAAGTACAACAAGAGTATCTATACTCAACAACAAGAAGAAAAATCCTTAATCCGATAATAGTGCATAACTGCGTGTATGCTTGTGCAGGTGTCCTAACATGATTCAATAGCCAATAAGCATAAGGAAAGAAAAGGGGAAACACGTACATTGTTTTCTCATATTTTCAACACAAATAAACTCACACAGTAAGTGTACCATTACACAGTGTCAACAAACAAAGAATGCCCCCAGGCCAACACAAGTATCACAAGAAACCCCTGACACAGCCCACCTTGTCTCGCCATGTGTGCAATAGTCAAATGAGTACCCGCCTTGTCTCGCCACACGCGTACAACAATTTTCCCACCTTGTCTCACCAAATGTGCAACCCACACACACACACACACACACACACACACACACATATATATATATATATATATATATCACGCCTTGTCACGCTGCATGTACATTATCAATAGAAAATATGCCACGACAGAAACCTCGTGCAAATACCCATCAACAATCGCATGGCAGAAACCTCGTGCAAATACCCATCAACAATCGCATGGCAGAAACCTCGTGCATCACAATAACCATAATCGCACGGCAGAAACCTCGTGCGTTACCATGACAAGTATAACAATAAAATGACAATAATACAAGATACATAAATACATCAACTCAAGAACCTTCGATCACAATAAGGCAAGGCTAGTTCACAAGGAATACTCTGCGTAATAAGGACAACTCAAAAAGGAAGAAAATGGCATGTAACAGTCGTACCCAGTTGCATGATTCGACAACAAGAAATTAAGATGAATCCGAAAATTTCAAATAAGGGCAAGTCAACTAAAATATAAGATGTCTAAACTACCTTTAAGGTTAAGCAAGTTTAAGGATATTCAACAATTTCACTTAAGGGTAAGTAGCAGAAAGGTAACCATAACTTATATTAAGACTAACTAATTATAGGGTGGTGATGAAATTTACAAATAGAGATAAGCAGTTATGAAGATATAACATGATAGTAAAAAGGGATGAAATCTTCAGCTTAGTCAATTTGGAGTCAAATAGGCAATAAGAGTGAATGAAAAAGCAAGCAAATTCTAAATTAGGCAAGTAAAGATGAAATCAGAGATTAGGAACTCAATCATGTCAAGAACAAATTCATACTCAGTGAATATAAGAACCTAAGTTTCCTAAAAGTCTAACTTCTACAAATAAGTCCAAGAACGCACTCTTCACCTCGCGTACAAGGACTACAATCAACAACAGAAGACTCAAATCCTAAGGGGTAGTTCTCCCACACAAGGTTAGGCAAGATACTTACCTCAAAGACGACAACCCGGTATTCTAAAATGGAATTCTCGGGTGAAAAGGCCCCTGGACGACTCAAATCTAACCGAAACAACTTCAAAACATAAATAAAACACATAAGAAACTATTTCAGATCATAAAGCCTCAATCTTTATTAAATTCGAAAAATCGGTCCAAAAGTCGATCCCCCGAGCCCGCACCTCAGAACCCGACAAATTTTACAAAATCCGAATACCCATTCCAATATGAGTTCAACCAAACGAAAATTATCAAATTCCGATACTATTTCGCCCCTCAAATCATGATTTTTCATTTTAGAAATTTTTCTTCAAAACCCAACATTTTCCTTATTCAATGACAAAAACAAGGATAAAATCATGGAGTATATTTAATTCTAGGTGAAGAACACTTACACAATCTAATTGCTTGAAAAACCCACCAAGAATCGCTCAAAACCGAGCTCTACAAGTCAAAACATGATAGAAATGGCCTAACCCTCGATTTGAAGATTTATATTCTGCCCAGGCGTTTAATGAATCGCGATCGCGGAACATCATTTGCGATCGCACAGAAGAAAAAGGAAGGTTGCCCAGGTTGTACTTCGCGAACGCGAACGCGAACGCGAACGCGAACGCGAACGCGAAGACATGCTCGCGAACCCGAAAGAGAAGAGGCGGAAGCCTACGCGAATGCGAACAAGGTGATGCGAATGCAGATAATAGTGGACTAAGCTTACGCGATCGCATACTCAGTGACGCAAACATGAAGAACAAGTTGGGGTTCCCAGCAAGGCTAACACTACGCGATGACGGACATTTATAAGCGAACGCGTTGCAGAAGAAATTATATGTTCCCGATCGCGAACCTAACTATGTGAACACGATGAAGGAAATTATGGCAGGTCGACATTACACTATGCGATCACAACTGGAACTACGCGATCGTGGAAGGGAACTTCAAACACCAGAAACAACAGTTCAAAATTAGGGAAAAATGACCCGTAGCCTATCGGGAACACACCTGAGATCCCCAGGACCCCGTCTAAACACACAAACAAGTTTCATAACCTAACACGGACTCGCTCGAGGTCTCAAATCATATCAAACAATGCCAAAATTCAAATCGCGCCATGGATCGAAATATGAACTTCCAAATCTTCCAACTTCGAAAACTCGTGCTGAAACTAATCAAACAACCCGGAATGATGTCAAATTTTGTAGACAAGTCCCAAAATACATAATGGAGCTGCGCCAACTCTCGGAGTCACATTCCGACCCCGATATCACCAAAGTCAAATGAGTGTGAAACTTCTCCATTTCCCAAACTTCAAATTTTTCAACTTTCAGCGCTCAAATTATCCTACGGACCTCCAAATCCGAATCCAAATGCGCGCCTAAGTCCAAAATCACCATACGGAGCTGTTGACATTATCCGAAACTTATTCCGGAGCTGTTTATACAAAAGTCAAGTTTCGGTCAAATTTCACCGCTTAAGCTTCCAAAACTAGAATCCTTCCTCCAATTCGACTCCGAATTATCCGGTAACTGAATCCAACCATGCACGCAGGTCGATATACACAATGTGAAGCTGCTCAAATCCTTATGCCGCCGAACGGATCTTAAATTCTCAAAATGACCGGTAGGGTCATTACATTCTCCCCCTTTTAGAACAAACGTTCGTCCTCGAACGTGCCAAGAATCACCTCGAAGTCTTCAAATCACTGAATGCACACTTCTAACATACACCGCGGGTGATCCCACATCACCCCAATCCACATAAGCCTGACGACACCATCTCAACTGCAATTTAGCCTTTCTACCACCACCGACAAGCCTCATACCTCAATTTCTCACCTTTCATACATTCCCCAAATGCCCGATTCTAAATCCATATTCGGTATCAGGCCCTTAATAACACTTCTGATCACAATAACTCCCCGAAATCAACCCAGGATTGAATATTAGCCTCATATCTGAAAGAACTCTATTTCAAACTTCCATAACACTAATAATGATGCAAGAAACACGAAGACCTCATAATTATACACCCGAATCACCAAGCCACAACCAACAACACCGGGCACACACCCCGCAAGCTAAAACTCAAGAAGCACAGAACGAAAATGATTGAACATGAAAAGAGATACACATAAGGGAACTACCAAACAAGCCCGACAGGAACAACTATCTATCAATACTAACCTACAAAACAATATAACAAGGAAATAATTAAATCACATGGACAAATCACAAGGATCCCATCCTGATATAACTTTTATCGCGGTACACAACCCGATTTCAACACACCAAACACACGAAATCACGAGGGCCTCACCCTCAACTCTAAACATATCGAATATATATCATACCAATGGAAATCTTCCACTAACTCGGCTCTGCCAATAAAATCACAACTCTCACTGACTCTCACCCCGGTAGAGTATCAAATCACAGCTCATAACTAAAATACTCAGGAAAAATCACATCAAGCTTACCATGATGAACAACAAGGGCTCACTTCTAGTCTCACCACTCTCAATGATGAATAAAAACAACGATAGACACGGGCTACCACTCATATAATCTCCCATCAGGGCAAACACACAAACAAAGTGCTAATCATGGAACTCATCCATAAGTGGAACAACAAATAAGGAAACTCGTCTCGACAAGCAAAACATATATGAAATACAAATGGTGTCCCTTTGTAACAGATCAAAACATACATGTATGATAACATCTGGCACAATGGCCTCCATCCTACTATATGGAACACATCAACGGGCCGGGCCTCCCCTTCTTGGGGGGCCCCTACTCGCCTGAATACCCCATTGTGAAACTCCTGTTTGGAGCCTGGGACAATCTCTCACCATGTGGCTGATATCTCCACACTCAAAATAACCCCTCTGCTGACGTGGCTGTGGAAGCAATGCAGTACGAGTACTCTGAGACCCATGAGCACCTGAAATACCGTGCGAAGCCGGAAGTGCAAACTGAACTGGCTGGCCCAAAAAAATCTCTACCATCTCGTACCCTGACTCCAAAATACGAACCAACAGATCTCTCCGGCCTACGAGGCCTCCTCGCCTCTCTGCCCTCTTTCTCCTAGCCTCGCCTGTTCTCCCTCTCATAGCCCCGCCTATCATCTCTCTTATAGTCCCGCATGCCATCTCTCTCACGATCCACATGCCCTCAACTCGGAGAGCAATCCCTACTACCTGCTAAAATGAAACATCCGACTCTAACTCCCGAGTCATACTGAAACGAATATCACGCCTGAGCCCCTCAATAAATCTACGGACCCGCTCTCTAACCGTAGCGACCAAGGTAGGTGCATGTCTGGCCAAATCACTGAATCTGACAACATACTCTCATACTGACATAGTGCCCTGACGCAGCTGCTCAAACTCCGCGCGCCATGCATTTCGGAGGGACTGAGGTACAAACTCTCTCAAGAACATCTTTGAAACTGACTCCATGTAAGTGAATCTGACTCGGCCGGGCTACCAACTCATATGCCCGCCACCACTGATAAGCCGCTCCCCTGAGCTGAAATATAACAAAAGCAACCCCACTCGTCTCCACAATACCCATAGTACGAAGAATGCGGTGACACTCCTCTAGGAAAACCTGGGCATCATCTGTCACCCATCCACTGAAGGTAGGAGGGTGGTACTTCTTGTACCTCTCAAGTCTAAGCTGTTCTTCCTCAGATGTTGTTGCCCTAACCACGGGGGTTGAACTGGGACCACAGGTTATGCTGCCATGGCATCTGGGACCTGACCAACATGATCTCATAGCTCTGGAGTGTGGGCGGCGGGAGTATGAACTCCTCCACCGGTCTGTGAGGTAGCTGGTGCGACCGGAATCAACCCCCTCTCCCCGAGCTAATGTACCAAACATGCTCAGGAACTGTGCTAAAGTCTCCTGAAGTCCGGGGGTAACAGCAGGCGCCTCCGATATCGGCTCCCCAACTGGGACTACTGGCGGCTCCCCAACCGCTGCTCTGGTAGATGCTCTAGCTGCGGCACATGCCCCTCGTCGGCCTCTGCCTCTGCCCCTGGAGACACCTACTCCGGGGGTAAAATCATTAAGATCTATAGCTCGCATCCTCACCATCTGTGAGAGAATGGAATGATAAATTTTTTTCAAGCTTCAATATTAATAAACTCGCACAATAGGAACGAAGGAAGTGAATTTATCCTAATATTTATGTAGCCTCTCGAAGATAAGTACAGACGTCTCTGTACCGATCCACAAGACTCTACTAAACTCGCTTATGACTCGTACCACCTATGAACCTAGAGCTCTGATACCAACCTGTCACGACCCAAATTTCCCCTCCGTTGGGTATCGTGATGGCACCTAGTCTTAAGGACTAGGTAAGTTTAACATTTATGGAATAACAACAATAAGAAATAAAATCAAATACTTTCTGAAAAGAATTCTATATTCAATGAACACATTTCCAAATTACGGTAACACAAGTCATAAGCTTTACAGAATTTCACACTATAACTCCTAAATACCACTGTTCAGAAATAAGTACAACAATGTATGAACAAAAAGAGAATACGATGGTGATTCTGAAACCCGCGAACGGTGTAGCGGTTTTACCTTGAGTCTCGTCAATAGCAACTGCGCTGCTAACTATCAATCGGCCGGCTGCGTCTAAACCTGTAATCTACACAAAAACGTGCAGAAGAGTAGTATGAGCACACCACAGTGGTGCCCAATAAGTATCAAGACTAACCTCGGTGAAGTAGTGACGGGGACTAGTCAAGACACCCACTAGTCTAAGATATGAACAAGTATAAATATAAGACAACGAATTATGAGATTTACATAAGGGCTACACAATAGGACTAACAATGCAGTAAATTCAATAAGGAAAGAAATAACAAGTAATAGCGGAAAAATCATCAAAATAGCACAAAAGAGTAAGTGAACACAAATAAATCCAAAATGCTAATATACAACAAGAACAAGTAAGGACTCAACAATTTCGACTACTTTTACATCAAGTTCTTAGTCATCTCCACGAGGTACCGAACATCTGACAAAATCACCCCTCACGGGTCCCAGTATCTGAACCCTAACATTTGGCATCTCGTGCCCCCATTTCAAGTAATAACTGCACGGACGACTCACGTTCCATTTGGGGTCATTCCCACATATATAGTAAGTACAACAAGAGTATCTATACTCGACAACAACAAGGAAAATCCTTAATCCGATAATAGTGCTTAACTACGTGTATGCTTGTGCAGGTGTATTAACATGATTCAATAGCCAATAAGCATAAGGAAAGAAAAGGAGAAACACGTACATCGTTTTCTCACAATTTCCACACTAATAAACTCACACAGTAAGTGTACCATTACACAGTGTCAACAAACAAAGAATGCCCCCAGGCCAACACAAGTATCACAAGAAACCCCTGACACAGCCCACCTTGTCTCGCCACGTGTGCAATAATCAAATGAGTACCCTCCTTATCTCGCCACACGCACACAACAATTTTCCCACCTTGTCTCGCCACATGCGCAACCCACATATATATATCACGCCTTG
Source organism: Nicotiana knightiana (assembly GCA_005239525.1). Lineage (NCBI taxonomy): Eukaryota > Viridiplantae > Streptophyta > Magnoliopsida > Solanales > Solanaceae > Nicotiana > Nicotiana knightiana. Next base: position 53,116 of record ML404351.1, on the reverse strand, counting down.
TCATGATGCATGTGCATTGTCAATAGAAAACACGCCACGACAGAAACTTCGTGCAGATACCTATCAACAATCACACGGCAGAAACCTCGTGCATCACAATAACCATAATCGCACGACTGAAACTTCGTGCATCACCACGACAAGTATAACAATAAAATGACAAAAATACAAGATACGGTAAATACATCAGCTCAAGAACCTTCGATCACAATAAAGGCAAGGTTAGTTCCCAAGGAATAAGCACAACAAGGCATACTAGGCGTAATTAGGACAACTCAACAAGGAAGAAAATGGCAAGTAACAGTCGTACCCAATTACACGATTCGGCAAAAATAAATTAACACGAATCCAGAATTTCAAATAAGGGCAAGTCAACTAAGATATAAGATGTCTAAACTACCTTTAAGGTTGAGCAAATTTTGAGGATATTCAACAATTTCACTTAAGGGTAAGCAGCAGGAAGGTAACCATAACTTAAATTAAGACTAACCAATTATAGGGTGGTGATGAAATTTACTAATAGAGATAAGCAGTTATGAAGATATAGCATGATAGTAAAAAGGGATGAAATCTTCAGTTTAGTCAATTTGGAGTCAAATAGGCAATAAGAGTGAATGAAAAAGCAAGCAAATTCTAAATTCGCAACTAAAGATGAAACTAGAGATTAGGAACTCAATCATGTCAAGAAAAAATTCATACTCAGTGAATATAAGAACCTAAGTTTCCTAAAAGTCCAACTTCTACAAATAAGTCCGAGAACACACTCGTCACCTCGCATACAAGGACTACAATCAACACAGAAGACTCAAATCCTAAGGGGTACTCCCCCCCCACAAGATTAGGCAAGATACTTACCTCAAAGACGACAACCATGTACTCTAAAATGGACTTCTCGGGTGAAAAGGCCCCCGGACGGCTCAAATCTAACCGAAACAACTTCAAAACATAAATAAAACACATATGAAACTATTTCAGATCATAAAGCCTCAATCTTTATCAAATTCTAAAAATCGGTCCAAAAGTCGACTCCCGGGCCCGCACCTCGTAACCCGAAATTTTTTATAAAATCTGAATACCCATTCCAATATGAGTTCAACCATACAAAAATTATCAAATTTTGATACTATATCGCCCCTCGAACCATGATTTTTCATTTTAGAAATTTTTCTTCAATACCCAACATTTTCCTTATTCAAAACACAAATTCAATGAAAAAAACAAGGATAAAATCATGGAGTATATTTAATTCTAGGTGAAGAACACTTACCCAATCGAATTGCTTGAAAAACCCACCAAGAATCACTCAAAACCGAGCTCTACAAGTCAAAATATGATAGAAATGGCCTAGACCTTGATTTGAAGATTTATATTCTGCCCAGGTGTTTAATGAATCGTGAAAAGGAACATCATTTGCGATTGCGAAGAAGAAAAAGGAAGGCTGCCCAATTTGTACTTTGTGAACGCAAAAGCGAAGACACGCTCGTGAATGCGAAAGAGAAGAGGCGGAATCCTACGCGAACGCGAACAAGGTGATGCGAACACAGATAATAGTGGACTAAGCTTATGCGATCGCATACTCAGTGAAGCGAACACGAAGAACAAGTTAGGGTTCCCAGCAAAGCTAACACTACGCGATCACGGACATTTAGAAGCGAACGCGTTGTAGAAGAAATTATATGTTCGTGATTGTAAACCTAACTATGCGAATGCGATGAAGGAAATTATGGCAGGTAGACATTACACTATGCGATCACAACTGGAACTACGCGATCGTGGAAGGGAACTTCAGACACTAGAAACAGCAGTTCAGAATTAGGAAAAAATGACTTGTAGCCTATTAGGAACATACCCGAGATCCCCAGGACCCCGTCTAAACACACAAACAAGTTTCATAACCTAACACATACTCAATCGGGGTCTCCAATCATATCAAACAATGCTTAAAATGCAAATCGCGCCATGAATCGAACTATGAACTTCCAAATCTTCCAACTTCGAAAACTCGTGCCGAAACCAATCAAACAAACCCGGAATGATGCCAAATTTTGCAGACAAGTCCCAAAACACATAATGGAGTTGCGCCAACTCTCGCAGATGCATTCCAACCCCTATATCACAAAAGTCAAATGTGGGTGAAACTTCTCCATTTTCCAAACTTCAAATTTTTCAACTTTCGGCGAATTGCCTCAAACTATCCTACGGACCTCCAAACCCGAATACGGATGCATGTCTAAGTCCAAAATCACCATACAGAGCTATTGACATTATCCAAAAAATATTCCGGAGCCGTTTACACAAAAGTCAAATTCCGGTCAAATTTCACCACTTAAGCTTCCAAAACTAGAATCCTTCCTCCAATTCGACTTCGAATCATCCAATAACTGAATCCAATCATACACGCAGGTCGATATATATAATGTAAAGCTGCTCAAAGCCTTATTCCGCCAAACAGAGCTTAAATTCTCAAAATAACTGGTCGGGTCGTTACAATTTTTAGGACCAAGATACAGGAACTCGGCTTATATAACATGAACTACTTTGTTGTACGACCAAACAACTTGAATTAAAGACTACGACACACCATCCAAGGCTAACATTTACACAGAGGACAATTGTTGAGGAAATAATTGATCATATGAAAATATTTAACATGCATCTTTTTGATCAGCTAACAAATCAAAATGATGTCGATAAGGCAAAATTATTCGATAATTCTTCTCTTCCATATTTTCACATTTTATAAAACTGTGTAACAAACTTTTATATGTATAGGTGTCGCTGGTAAGATTGTGATGTATGAAGTTTTTCCGACCTACAAGCAAGAAGATAACAAAAGTGTCTTTATCAATGTTGAACTCGAAGATGGTAAGTAAGTCATTCACTGATATCAACTATAATGTTACAATTCAAGTATTTATATTTTTTGTTGATGAACGATTACCTTGAAACATATAGGAGGAATAGGATTTCGGAAACCTTATGGGGTGAACTTGTAGATCAAATTCAGCCTCACTTGAATGGAGATATAGACGAACCTTTGATTGTTGTTTTGCAACTTATGAAAGCTCAAAATCTTCGAGGTTTAACAATTTTACATCTATATTTGAAATTTAATTGCCAAAAGTTTATAACTTATTTTATCTGCAGGTAACTACTCAGTGCATAGTTATTGGTACGCTACAAAACTATGGATTAATTTACCCTTCCGTAGTTTGTTGAGTTTAAATCTAGGTTTGTAAAGGGTATACTTTTTTTTTCATGTACTTAAATAATGTTAATATGATTTAGCATTTACAGTTTTCAACTTATGCAGATTAGTTGCAATATATCAATCTAACTGTGAGTGGATTATTCAAACAATCTCAACAACATTATTCTATTAGAATTGAGCTAGCCAAAATATTGTATCGTTTAAGACTATTAAGGATTTAGTGTAACAACCCGAACAAACATTTTGAGCAATTGCACTTCGTTCGGTAGTTTGGGGACATGAGTAGCTCTGTATGATGTATTAGGATTGTGTGCAAATTTTGAGTTCATTCTGAGTTGAGTTGATATGTTTCGGCGCGAGTTTTTGGAAGTCGAAAGTTCGAAAGTTCATTAAGTGTGATTTGAGGTGTGTTTCATTGTTTTGGGGTTGTTATGCGTGATTTGAAGCCTCGAGTAAGTCCGTTTCACGTTATGGCACTTGTTGGTATGTTCGTAGGGGGTCCTGAGGGGCTCGGGTGAGTTTTGGATAGAATTGGGTTGTGTTGCACTCGTTTTTCTTATATTTCGACGTCGTTTCTTCAAGCGTAAATGGTACCACGTTGAACAAATGAGCTCCAATTTCTTTTTTTGTTGATGCATTAGATCCGTATCGTAATTACAGATTCGTAGAAAAAAGAATCGTCGAATTTGGATATCATATGAGGATTTTATGGTCATTTTACTAAGAATTGGGTTGCCAGATTTTTCAGATTAATTACGAAATTGACACTGACTTCGTATTTAAAAATATGCACTATCTTGACTGAAATTTCACAAGGAATCCATTGGAGGAATCAAAAGCAAGTTTTGGGATAATTTGTCACGCAAAACGAGGTAGAACAGCTGGGCAAAAGTACTTAATATCATTGGTTTAATCATTTAGTCATATTTTGAGTTGGGGAGCTCGAATTTGGACAATTTTCCGAGGATATTTTTACCATATGGATTGGGGTAAGTGTTCTATACTTGATTTTGGTTATATTTCATGAATCCATCTTCGTTTTTATCTTTTGATTGATGATTTCAAAGTGAAATTTGGGAGTTTTGCTTAAAATTTCATAAAGTGAATTTTTGAGTTTTGAACATCGATTCGGAGTCAAATTTGAGTGAAACTAGTATGGTTGGACTCGTAATTGAATGGGTTGTCGGATTTTATTTGAAATTTGCCAGGTTTCGAAGTAGGGGCCAGGGTTGGGATTTTTGGCCATTTTGGGCTTTTGATTAAATGTTCGACCTTTTTCGATTGGGATTGGTTCCTTTAGCATTGTTTGATGTATTTGAGTTGTTTTTGGTTAGTTTCGAGCCGTTTGGAGGTCGAAAATCGTGGGATGGAATTTTTGGTGCATCACTTGGCTTGCTCGGTATTGGAATTAGCTTGTTCGAGGTAAGTAACTCTTTTAAACTTAGTGCTGAGGGTATGAAACCCCGAGTTACGTGCTATGTGATTGATGATGAGGTGACACACATGCTAGGTGACGGGCGTATGGGCGTGCACCCGGTGAGTTGTGACTCCTTTATTTTCATGGCATTGTTTAGTGGCCCTTTTTTTTTGGTATTTGTATTTTCACCACGTGATTAAGTAACTGAACTGTGAATCATGGTAGCTTCCTGTTTAGGACTTATGCTGATATTGTTAGGATCCATAGTGGTCGTTTCTTACTGTCATCTCACTGATTTCATCGATATTTCATACTCATTCATATTCATGCATTCATATTATATCTCAGTCTAAGTTGTTGTGTATTGATACATCATATCATTGTTGTCGGGCTAGTTTCATGACATTGTGAGCCCGTGAGTGAGACTGGATAGAGTGATGACTGAGAGAGGCTGAGATCCTGATTATGAATGACAATTACGGGATCGGTCTGCATGCCACAACGGTTATATTGATGATTATGATAGCGCTTGGGCTGTAGGAGCCTCTCCGGAGTCTGTACACACCCCCAGTGAGCGCAGACCATATTATTGAGAGATGGATTTCCCTGGACATAGATTTGTCCGAAGTACTTGATACCTGGAGATGGATTTCTACATAGGGTTGGATTGCTCTTTTTCCTCGGTACTGGGTGACTTAGTGTTGTATATTTTCCGGGATGGATTTTCCTAGGCCATATGGGCCATATACGATACTGAGTGGTTGAGCATGATGAGTGGAAAGTGTGAGACAGTGAGATTGAGTACTCTGAGAGTGTGAGTACATGATTCATCTCTAAGATACATGGCATTGGCATGCACACATGACATACATGCATATAAATGCATTTTTTCTCATGTTGCAACAATATCACGTCATTCATGAATTTTTACACACATTGATATGTGGGCATAGAGAGGTATTTCACACTTGCTATCTAGAAAGAAAACGAAACACCTAATTTATTGTGGATAGGATTTTTGGAAAAATTTACAGTTTTCAAATTATCTCATATTTACGACGATTTTTCGGTAAAGGATTTGAGTTTCCACTGATATTCTTGAAAAGTGAAACTATTTTCGGAAAACTGTAAAAAAACTGAGCATTTTTATTGCTGAGTTACTTTCTTATTTATATGTTCTACGTTGTTATAAACTGCTATTGGTTATTGGTGTTGGGCCCGACCTATGTTCCAGCTCATCACTGCTTTCAACCTAAGGTTAGGTTTGTTATTTACTCGGTACATGGGGTCGGTTGTACTGATATTACACTTCTGAACATTGCGTGTAGATGTTGGCTACTATTGTTGCTGTGCTCGATGGTTGCCGGATTTGAAGATGTACATGTGTTCCTATTGTAGCTTCCTCTTGTTCATGGTAGCCTTAGATTTATAAAAACTCCGTTTATGTACTTTTCAAACAGAAGATGTATTTACTTCATGTCAGCTTTGTAAATTCTATTTTTAGAAGCTCATGATTTGTACTACCAGTCCTTGGGAAAGGTTTAAGATTCAGAAAATTCCTTTGTTTGATTATCTTATCACTATTATTGAAATTGGACAATTATTAGTTGGCTTACCTAGCGGGTTGGGTTAGGTTCCATCACGACTAGCGAATTTTGGATCGTGACATTTAGTTCAGTACACAAAAGTGAGATAAATTTAGTATTCAAGTTATATTTACTTTATGTTTATTGTGTTGAATTGAGAACACTATTGTTTGTCTTAAATAGGAATGTACCTACTTGACTGCTGCAAAATTGGTGAATTTGGAACTTTAACAAGGATGGTCATACTTGGCATGCAAAAGATGTACAAAAAAGGCTGAAAAAATTGGGAACAAATTTTTTTTTTGTAAGATATGCAATGAAGAATAATTTTCTATTGGTCATAGGTTAATTACTGTTTTATATAAATTTAAAACATATAAAAAGCAAATGCACAAGATTAAAAAAAATAAATTTCAGGTGTCGGCTTCAAATTCATATTATGGATGGATCGCTTTTATCTCATTATTGCTTTGGAATCACGATGCTATGCAGCTTATAGGGAAGTCCACAAAAGAATTAAAGGAAGAATTAGTTGAGGTATACTAGTCAAATTAATTTAGTTATCAATTATAACTTTTCTAACCTATAAAATTTGATGTAGGCTTCTATTTTGGATGTCGGTTGTTCTTGCCCAAGTGAGATGGACAATTTCTTGATAGAACATTCATGTTTAAGGTTATTGTCAAGCAATCCAATATTGAGTCACATGAAGAAGTCTACATTGTTGTGAAGATACCTGATGATGACGATCTCCTAAAGGAATATAATATATGTTTATTCCAAGACATAATCACTGTACAAGACCTTCACTCACAAACTCCAAATACATTAACGACAAAATTTAAATTTCTATTATTATGTTACCTTCAAAAATGAATGTTTACTTTATGATATTTTTCTTTGTAAGGAGATTCCTGATGGACAAAGTTCGGGTGGAGAGAAGGTTTTTGGGGTAATCATCCTAAAATTAATGGTGTTATTACATTATTAATAATTTAGAGTTAAAGCAATAGTAAAATTATGCAATCAAGGGTAGTATCGCTCTCCAATTGCTTCTATATTTTGTTTTTTAGGATTTTATGGCCAAAAGTCAAATGATGTTTTCTTCACAAACTCCTATCAAGAAAAACATATAGAAAGTGGATCGTCCGTGCTAGAAAATGGTGATGATTGTAAAGTAAAATTATCTCATTTGAGGACATATGACAAGAGAACTAAATCATATAATAAGTCATCAGGACTAGTAGCAGATGACGACCTGAATTGTCAACATTCCAGCGACGAGGTTCGAAAAGTGGTTGTCACACCCCTTTTCTACCCCTAAAAAAAGATATGTTATGAATTATTGTGGGTAAAAGAATTTTTCAAATTAAAGTAACAAAACTTGAGTAGGAATTTTTATTTACAGAGTTGCCACTTGGAATTAATTATTCGGTATTCCAAGTCAACTTTATTTAAATCTCTAGTCAAAGGAAGATTTGACTCTTTCATTATTGGTCTGCGAAAATAAAGTCCGGGTAAGAAATTTTGTTGACCGGGGAGAAGGTGTAAGGCATTCCCTGAATCCCATTCTAGCACGATCGCTTTATTGACTTAAACTTGACTTGAATTAATTTTGGACAAACTGTGATTTATATGTTTTTCATGTATCCGCTTTTATCGCTTGATTATTAGAACCATTAAAGGACATTTTGAATAATGAGATGTCGTAACTACACTACGCAAACGCAAGCGAATCCGCAGTCATGACAAAGGAATATTTGCACGTTATCACTTTTGAAAACATTACTATATTTGAGAAAATTAATTTTGAATTTTATTAACTGTCAACTATCGTACTACGCAAGCGAATCCGCGATTTTAGCGAAGGATTAATTATATTAAAAATTAACTAAAACTAATGGGTATGGTATAAGATTGTTGAATTAATTAAATGTAAGCTAAACATCACGCTACACAAGAGAGCCCATGAATTAAAAAAGGTTAAATGCGCTTACTAGTTGCCTAGCGCTTGAATTAATTATTAAGGTGATTAAGTTAGTGAGTTATTCTAATTACAGAACAAATTTATTTTCTACTAGAAAGTAATTATGTGAACAACCATGGTATTAAAACTTGGGCCAACTTCTATAAATTTAAAGAAGTAAAAATAGCACGGGCTAGCCAGTTTTCGGACTGGCCATTCAAAAATAGCCAGCGTTTGCAAAGTCACTTAAAAATAGCCACTATTTTTCTGCAACACAAAAAGTTCCAGCATAATATACTGGAGATCGGTGAACATGTGTATGAACTTACAACATATTATGCTGGAACTCCAACACGCGGAAAGTTTCATTATAATATACCGGAGATTGGAGCACCAGTATATTATGCTGGACCGGTATATTATACTAGAACTTCAGTATATTATACTGGAGTATTTTTTTGGATTTTAAACAGTATTTTCGTTCAGATTTATCATTACATGAAAAGTGGCTAACTTTCAATTACTTTTGAAATTGTGGCTATTTTTGAATAACCACGTGTAAATCTGGCTATTTTTGAATTTCTCCCTTTAAAGAATGGGCTGCTTTGGAGATTTGTATAATAGAATTGGGTCACTCTTTTAATTCATTAAAAACGGGCCAACTTTGTTACTACAAGAATGGGCAGCTGCTGAAATTTACTTGGTCCATCTCTCTTCTTTAATTGATCACAACCAAAATAGACTTCATTTAAGGCTCATGTCCCTTTATATTTTCCTAAAATCCAGAACTTATTCAAATCCCAATGGCTATCCCTTACTGGCCATTAATGGTTGATTGAAGATAAAAATCATACTTTTATAACTAATAATAAGCCATTTAAAAATAAGTAACCTACTAATATAAAATAAACTAGCCTAAACATGCATACATGAAGATATGAACGAATTATTTCCATGACAAGAATTTAGGCAGTAGCCCGTAAACATGAAATGTATCAACTTCCACCCCTTGTATGCATGAACCTTACGAGGAAACAACAAACCATATATTGAAATATAAGTAAAATTCAACATGAGAGATTTTTACCAAGAGTTTTAGTGATGTAAAATCAATTCTTTCCTTAATAGGGGTTGCTGCAACTACACTAAAAGCTTGACAAGTATGAACTCAAAACTATATACTTACTTATTTCCTCCTTCATCCATATTTACTACCATAGATCAAATTGTTCATATATGACAAGCAAGGATGAACCAAGACTGTTGAATAACTTCAAGTAAAGACTCAAAAACTATTCATTATTTATTCATATGAAACAATTCAAAAGCTACAACAGAAGAAGAAATACCTAAATGTTGAAATGCTAGAGACGAGAATCCAGCAGAACAGCTCAAATCAAATACCCTACAACAACAAATATCAAAAACTCCAACAACCCAGATAATGCTTGAGCTAACAGACCAAAAATAGAAGCTAAATACCAAAGGGGACTCGTTTCATTTTTGGAACGTACAAAGAGAAAACTGAAAGCTATTTTAGCTGCTGATTTGTTTCTCTCTATTGTTGTGTTTTTCTTTAGAGTGTGTTAAAACCGATTTTCAGAGTGATCGAGTGTTTAAAATGAGTGAAATGAGACCCCTTTTGGTAGGAAAAGCAAGCACATTTGGATAGATGTTTTGGTTCACCAAAAATCTGTCAAAAAGAATTAGGACCCATTTGGCTATAGATTTTGTCAAAATAAATTTAGATTTTATTTGGCAAACACATGTTTGGCCATAGATTTTACTTATATTTTGGCAAAAGCCCAAATCCCAAAACCAGCTGAATGACTCGTTTTGGGCCAAAATATCACTATTACATTTTTTAAAATTGCCCCAAACTTTTATATTTTTTAAAAGAGCCCACAATTTATTATTTTGTAACAATGTTGCTTCGTCTTCTCGGTTATCTGATAGTGTATCATGTAGTTCATTATAAAAATGATAATTTTGTACTAAATTTATTTATGTTTAAGACTATGTTTTGCGATAATATAATGAATATTATTGATAATGATACTGTTGAGTATTTGTGATAGTTTCTAGAACTTGTGGGTATAAGTCATGTTTCATGTTTTTCCAAAATAAATTTGGGAAATATGTTTTGAAAACTGAAGTCCAAACACTTTTTCATCTTCAAACCAAACTTTTCCCAAATCAGATTTTTTAAAACAAATTTGGGAGTCTATGGCCAAACGATAGCTTACTTTTTCTCACCAAAAACCTATCCAAGGACTGTCCAAATAGGAGAGAGGATAGTTCTTTCTCTAAATTTAGACACAAGAAGAGTAGTTGTACTCTTATCATGCTTCAAATAGTAAAATTAAACTAAAACATACCCTATTTTCATTATTCACCTTCCACCATTCACAAAATAATATGAAACTACTTCAGCTTATTCAAATCAGCGTAGAAGCAGAAAATTCAGCATTTAACTTAGCCAATTAAACCAGATTTTAACTCAAATAATCATAGATGACATCAACATCAAATGACTTAAACGAGCAAAATATATTAGCAACGAAGTAATTAGTTAAAACAACTAATTAAGCAACAAGCTAATCAGTTCATAAAAGTATGAGGATCCGATTACAGCCTAGAACATGATTTCTTATTGGTTAAACTAACTAACTAAATCAGTAACTAAAACAGTTAACTGGAGATAGAAACAAACATTAAGGACAGCTAAAGACGTATTAAATGACAAAACAATTAACAAAATAACAACGAAATTGGAGATTAGACTATACGTAACAGAAAAAAAGACAAAACTTAATCATAAACTAAAACCTAAAAACAATTATGAAGAAAAACCAGAAAAAGGGAAAGATTTTACCAATTTCAAAATTCAAGTGCCTGAGTGCCAATTTGACAACAATATGAACATCGAGTACGATTTTCTTATTGATAAATCGCGACTGCAAACTTCGGTGAGCCAAAGTTCAGTCGCTATATCACCAACAACAAAGTCGTGCTTTGAGTTCTAGGCTGGCCTAAACAGAGGAGTGGAGGTGGTTGGAGTTTCGGGTTTGGGCAAAATTAGCTGAGTTTTGGTGGGATTTGGAGGGTGTGAGTTATAGGTTTGGCAAGATGGTGAAGAGAGGAGTACGTGGTGACATTTTCGGGGCGAGTGGAGGTTCGTCCATAGCAGCGGGTGGCGACAGTGGTGGTAGCACGAGGTGATGGAGAAGGTTTTGAGGATTTTAAGGTATGGAATGAGAAAGAGTAGGAAGACAGGGGGAGCTGGTGAAATTTTGAGGGGTTATGGGCGGTGGCACACAGAGGGGCAGAGGCGGCGACACGACTTTCAATAGGAGACACACTTCTTAATTTGAGCCATTAATCCTAGGAGACACACTTCCTAGTCCAAGCCTTTCACCAGCACGAAAATGCGTATCCTTGGATTAATGGTTCATATTAGGAAGTGTGTCTCCTATTGGAATGGCTCAAACTAGGAAGTGTGTCTCCTACGAATGAGGTTGAAAGGTTTGGACTAGGAAGTGATCTCCTAAGATTAATGTTCATATTAGGAAGTGTGTCTCCTATTGGAATGGCTCAAACTAGGAAGTGCATCTCCTATGAAGGAGGTTGAAAGGTTTGGACTAGGAAGTGCGTCTTCTAGGATTAATGGTTCATATTAGGAAGTGTGTCTCCTATTGGAATGTCTCAAATTAGGAAGCGCGTCACCTACGAATGAGGTTGAAAGGTCTGGACTAGGAATTGCGTCTCCTAGGATTAATGGTTCATATTAGGAAGTGCGTCTCCTACGAATGAGGTTGAATGGTTTGGACTAGGAAGTGCGTCTTCTAGGATTAATGGTTCATATTAGGAAGTGCGTCTCCTATTAGAATAGCTCAAACTAGGAAGTGTGTCTCCTATGAGTGAGGTTGAAAGACTTGGACTAGGAAGTGCGTCTCCTAGGATCAGTGGTTTAGATTAGAAAGTGTGTCTCCTATTGGAATGACTCAAACTAGGAAGTGCATCTCCTACGAATGAGGTTGAAAGGTTTGGACTAGGAAGTGCTTTTCCTAGGATTAATGGTACATATTAGGAAGTGTTTCTCCTATTGGAATGACTCAAACTATAAAGTTCTTCTCCTACGAATGATGTTGAAAGGTTTGGACTATGGAGTGCGTCTCCTAGGATTAATGGTTCATATAGGAAGTGTGTCTCCTATTGGAATATGTCAAACTAGGAAGTGTGTCTCCTACAAATGAGTTTGAAAGACTTGGACTAGGAAATGCGTCTCAAAGGATTAATGGTTCATATTACGAAGTGTGTCTCCTACGAATGAGGTTGAAAGGTTTGACTAAGAAGTGCATCTCCTAGGATTAATGGTTTATATTAGGAAGTGTATCTCCTATTAGAATGGCTCAAATTAGGAAGTGTGTCTCCTACAAGTGAGGTTGAAAGACTTGGACTAGGAAATGCTTCTCCTAGGATCAATGGTTTATATTAGGAAGTGCGTCTCCTATTGGAATGACTCAAACTAGGAAGTGTGTCACCTACGAATGAGGTTGAAAGGTCTGGACTAGGAAGTGCGTTTCCTAGGATTAATAGTTCATATTAGGAAGTGTGTCTTTTATGAATGAGGTTGAAAGGTTTGGACTAGGAAGTGCGTCTCCTAGGATTAATGGTTCATATTAGGAAGTGCATCTCTTTTTAGAATGGCTCAAACTAGGAAGTGCGTCTCCTACGAGTGAGGTTGAAAGACTTTGACTAGGAAGTGCGTCTCCTAGGATCAATGGTTTAGATTAGGAAGTGCGTCTCCTATTGGAATGACTCAAACTAGGAAGTGTGTCTCCTACGAATGAGGTTGAATGGTTTGGACTAGGAAGTGTGTCTCCTAGGATTAATGGTACATATTAGGAAGTGTGTCTCCTATTGGAATGGCTCAAACTAGAAAGTGCTTCTCCTATGAATGATGTTGAAAGGTTTGGACTAGGGAGTCCGTCTCCTAGGATTAATGGTTCATATTGGGAAGTGTGTCTCCTATTGGAATGAGTCAAACTAGGAAGTGTGTCTCCTACAAGTGAGGTCGAAATACTTGGACTAGGAAATGCGTCTCTTAGGATCAATGGTTCAGATTAGGAAGTGTGTCTCCTATTGGAATGACTCAAACTAGGAAGTGTGTTTCCTACGAGTGAGGTTTAAAGACTTGGAGGGAATATAACCAGGGGTTGGTGTCCTGTTTCACTGAGAAAGAATATAACCAGGGGTTGGCGCCCTGTATCATTAAGAGGGAATATAATTAAGGGTTGGCGCCCTGTATTAGTGAGAAGGAATGTAACCAGGGGTTGACACCTTGTATTACTTAGATAGAATATTGCCAGAGGGTTGGCACCCTGTATAGTTGAGAGAATATAACCAAGGATTGGCCCCCCTGAATCACTTAGAGAGAAGGTAGCCAGGGAATATGATACCTTGTATGAAAATGGAACCTCACTAAAGATTAGTGTACCTTATGTTGGAAAATACAGCTAGGATTGGTGTACCCTATACTGAACATGCAATTTGGGAGTAGTGTGCCCTATATTCAAAATGGAATCCCAACTAAGGACTGGTGTACCTTATGTTGGAAAATGAAGTAGCTGATGATGTAATTATGGGCATGCCTAGAAATAAAAAGCAGATACTTTCAGGAATTTACCTTTGGTGACATTCGTCCTTTGAGAACTTCATTTCTACACTACTTTGTTTCCTATTTCAAACAAAGAAAGATTTGTGAGGTTAACAGTGGTGGTCGGTTTGTGGCCTTGATGCCCTGAGTAGTTTGAATTCGCGAACACCTTGTTGAAGGAGAACTGATTCATTCAGCTTAGTACTGAGTTTCTTGTATATTTAGTATTGCTTTCTGGAGACCTTATCTTTCCATCGCCGCCCCGACCATTTCGTACCCGGATGTCTATTTGCTGAACCTTGTCTATAAATCAAGTCTTTACTTTGGCGGTTTTTTCCTCTAAAAATCAAACTTGATTATCTTGCACCCGATATCAGTTTGTGTCTATGGTGCGATCAGCTTTTCCCATGAAGCAAGTCTTGCTTAGCAACCTTTCCGATTTCTTCGAAACACTTTGTTCGGCTTATCAAAGGAACACAATTGGATTTATGCCTTTGTCAATGCCGTGTATGCCCCACATCCTTCGTTTTGCACTTTCAGGAAACAACGACCAATTTTGTGGCCCTTTCTTTATTGGCTTCTAGGCAAATAGACCAGCAAAGTTTTCTATTTGGAACTTCCGTTTGCATGATCCTCAGATCTTATTTTATCTCAACAACTTATTGTGCATGTTGCTTTCTGGGTATGTCCTCTTTGGGGTGCTAGGATTGAACTCGCTTTGTACAATTAGAAAGCTGGCAACAGATTTTGAAATCATTTCTTGTGTGTTTTAACAAAGACTGACTCAAAATAATAATGGAAACAGACATAATGATGCGATGTAAAAGTGAGAAGGATTAGATAACTAAAAATGCCGCTTTAGGGGGAAAGAAAAAATAGAATCTTTTGAATGTGGTAGCCAACTTTAATGATCATGACATGCATTTTGGACAGAGCGGCCAAATCTATCCAACCATTCCATCCTTCCTTCTTGTTGTTCCCTTTCATTTTTGAAGTTAGCCTCTTTGTGTCATTCATTTGCATCAGATCACAACTCACCTTCGACCAGCAGTGCCCCTAAAGATTTTCACCAATCAACCTTTCTCATTTATTTATCTCTACTTACCATCGCCTTACAGTGCCCATGAGTTAATAACGGAAATGTAAAAATGAAAGTAAATGTAGATAAAAATGCACAAATAACTAAAAGTCAACCAAAAATTAGTATTTGTAGGAGAATTAGAAGTGAGCAAAAATTAGGTATTCACAATTGCCCCTTTATTAGTATTTTTAATAAAGGAAATGCAGATAAAAATGGACAAATAACTAATAATCATCCAAAAATAAGTATTTGTAGGAGAATTAGAAGTGAGTAAAAATTATGTATTCACAGTGGTAAAACAAATCCATAATTGGCTGTACTAGAATGACTTTAACTACACAATTTTATTTTTCCTTCTCTATGTAGGTTTGAAAGAAAATTCTGTAGAATTTAATCATTACTTAGTTACTCTTTCACTTACTCTTTTTTTCCGAATATGTTAGTTATTTGAATTAATCGAATGTTGAATATACTTGTTGGAGAAGTTAAGATTTCAATTCATCCATTCGTATTTGTATGATATACATTTGACCTGGGAGATACATTTCAGGTAGTCGTGTGTCATTAATAAGGTTCTGTCAACTACATCTGGACCGTAGCTTAACTGACATTCTCTACTCCTAGAATGCAAAATAATTTTTCCCGTTCCTTTTTTACTCTGTTGTATGTTTTCTAACAATAATCATAAGAGGATCTGATAGTTTGATAGTTTTCCTGACTTTGTTCAATTCTAATAGTTAGATAATTTTTCATTTTTATGGTTTACATACTTTGTTGATCCTACTACTATCAAACATAATGCTTTTGAGAAAGGAAAAATGAAGAAACCATTAACGAACATAACAAAACGTCAAAATTTCACTCGATTATGCAGTACACACATAAGGAATTATGGACACATTTCATCGTCTCAGTCTCAAGCACAATATCCAAATTCAACGCCAGAGAAAAATTTGTGATATGGTTTGTCGACTTCAAATGTGCAAACAAATTAATTTCTACCGGATTTAAATGAGCTACCTGTAGACAATAAATTGCGTCGAAAAAATAAAATCAAGATTGAAAATATTGCAACAATCATAGTATATGATTTCAAATAATATGAGTGTACAATCCCTATGAATCCTCTGATTCTTCTTTTCAACAGTAAATAAAAGAGCCTCCGAGCTTAATCTTGAATTTTATTTTATTTTAATCCAAGTGCTTGAAGCTTGAGCTTGATCTTGACGTACTTTTAATCAAAGGGATTGCAGCTTGTTCTCGAATCTTCGTCTTGATCTTTTAATCCTTAGAACACTTGAATGCTTGTAGCTTTTAGAGAAATCTGCAGCGTTTGATCCACGAGCTCCTCATTGCTTCTTGTTATAACTTCTGGTGTCTTTTCTGGGTTATAAAGATACATATTTATAGTTTTGGGAAGAAAAAGTTATGATAAGAACAAACTCTTTATGAATAATCAAATTGAAGTGTGACAAGGCCGCATTTGATTGGCCAGAACATGTCACTTGCACACGTGGCGCAGTTTCATTGGCCTTTTGATATGACTTGGCATGCCATGTCATTTTGACACGTGGCATGATCCTATTTGCTCTCCAATTTTACTTGGCGTGCCACATCATTTAACGCGTGGCACCAAACTAGGCCTCTAGGAAGATGGCATATTGGGACTGATGAAGTGGGCTCATCATTTGTAGGCCAATTAAATAGGCTAGCCCAATAGATTTGGAATTTTTTTATTTAACTCATATGTATTGGATATAATTAATCTAATTATATCAGCCCATAATATTTATTTGGACAAATATACCTTGAATTTAAAGTACAATCCAAATAATTTTATGGATTTAAATCCAATAAAAATTTTAAATGTCTATAAATGCCCCCTACTTCAAGACTTGTTAAAAATCAACTTATCAGCTTTAAAAGACGAAGCTTGAAGTACTCATACTCAAACGCTTGAGCCAATGGCAAGTTGCTTGTCATACGAATTAAAATTATCAATTTTCAAGCTTCTCATGATCTTTGAACTTATTTTATTTAAATTTTATGCCATTGCAAATTTGAATAATATATCTAACCTGGTGAATTCCAAGACTATGTGTGCCTACAAGAAATGGAAAATCAATTTTGGCAATTATGATGGATAGAGAAAAGGACAGTCACTAAAGGCAATGCACTTTATCTTTCCAATGCATTATCAAAATGCTGGCACGCCTAGTATTCCTAGTCTGAGTATGAATCAAATTATAGAATCTCAATTCATGATGAATACTAATTGTGATAGCCGCCCTTTTGATCCCACATCGGCAACATGCTGTAGCAAGCCATCTATCAAGATCTATATAAAGTCATATGCTCGTATTTGTTGAGCATCAATTCGCACGCAAGCCATTTGAGTCTAGTTTTGTGGGCTCGAAAGCATTAACGTGAAGGTAATTTTTTATTTTTTTCTTGTGATTTTCTTCTCTTGTTGTCTTTTTTTTTTTGTGTGGTCTCCCTTTTTTTTAAAAGTAACTTCATCAAACTACAAAGTACTTTAAAAATTTGAGACGAAGACCTTTGAAAGTTCGCGATGAAGACCTTTAAAATTTGTGGAGAAGATCCATAAAAGTTCGCGCAAAGATCATTAAAAGCTCGTGGGCAGGATTTTTAAAAGTTAACAATGAAGATCTTTAAAAGTTCACGGTGAAGATCTTTAAAAGCACGCGGTGAAGACCTTTAAAAGCACGCGATGAAGGCTTTTAA
Organism: Nicotiana knightiana; assembly: GCA_005239525.1. Classification (NCBI taxonomy): domain Eukaryota; kingdom Viridiplantae; phylum Streptophyta; class Magnoliopsida; order Solanales; family Solanaceae; genus Nicotiana; species Nicotiana knightiana. The sequence continues at coordinate 35,451 of ML404351.1, read as the reverse complement.
AAGTTCCTGGCGAAGACTCTTGAAAGCATCCGATGAAGACCTTTAAAAGTTCGTGGCGAAGACCCTTAAAAGTTCGCGCAAAGATACTTAAAAGCTCGTGGTCAAGATCTTTAAAAGTTCATAGCGAAGACCTTTAAAAGTTTGAGGTTAAGACTTTAAAAGAACGCGATGAAGACCTTTAAAAATTTGTGGTAAAGATCCTTAAAAGTTCGCGATGAAGACCTTAAAAATTTGCAGCGAAGCCCATAAAAGTCCGCGATGAAGAATTTAAAGTTTGCGACGAATACCTTTAAAATTTGCGGGGAAGACCCATAAAAGTTTGTGCGACTTCACCAAAAAAATTCGTATCTTGATGTAGGAATGTTGAAATCACAAACCGTTTGATTTTATGAAAATGAGACTTCAAAATATAAAACATCTCCAAAATGTAGGATTTAATAACTTAAGGATAGTTTCAGCTAATATTTCGAAGTCAACATCAGATTGTGATATACCGACAGTATCAAATTGGCGCGACTTCGCCAAAACTTTTATGTTTTGGTATGGAAGCCTCGAAGTCACAAGTTTTTCTTGCTATAAATCAATATCCCCTCTTTTTTTATGGTGAGACGAATATGAAGTCCAACAAACTTGAAGATTATGTGAACATGAAGACATAGCAAATCCCCAGACTTTGATGCAAACATTATCATCATTTCAGTGAAGACGCTATTTACAATAGCAGCTTACCCCCTTTAAATCAAATAGGACCCAAAGTTTAACAGAAAAATGGTATCTCAACTCGATATTCAAGTGGTGGTTGAATGGATTACATTTCATAATACTTTATTCGAACACGATGGGGGCACTATGTATCTTTTGAACTCATGCGACTGAATTCAGAATGAAACTCTAAGCTGCCTACGTACCTCGGTGAAGAGGATCAAGTCATACCGTAGTTCAGAATGGGTATTTTTTTTATATTTTGTTTATTTTATGTCCTAAATTTTGCCTAGGCCACCTCTTTCGAGGTTTTCAACCTAGCAGACGTTTTTTTTCATTTTTTTTATGTCCTAACTTTTGCCTAGGTCGCCTATTTCGAGGTTTTCAACCTAGCGGACTATTTTTTTTTTTTTTTACTTTTTTAGGTGGTCCGTACACAGTTTAGACTCATGAAGGTCACGAGTGTAGGAACATGCAGTTTAGGCTCATGCGTCGAGGAGCATTGCAACTTCAAGGATAATACTTCTTCAGAAACTTGCCATTGATAGGGACGATTCTCATACCATCTGCATCAACCAGCTTGTAAGCCCCACTTGAGTAAGTTTCTTGTACGACATATGGCCCATCCCATTTTGAAGTGAACTTCCCTACAGGTTTATGGGAAGTAATAATGGGTCATCGTATGGCAAGGACTTGATCTCCTACTTGAAAGGACCTCGAGTGAACTCTTTTATTGAAGGCACAAGACAATCGAGCTTGATAACATTTAAGACTCTATTGAGCTTCCAACCTCTTCCCATCAAGAGCCTCCAACTCTGCTAATCAAAGGCGAGCATTTTCTTCATCAGTGATCCCTTCTTCAATAGCCAGTCGTAATGAAGATATTTGACGCTCAAGTGGCAAGACGTCTTCGACTCCATAAACGAGTGAATAAGGAGTTGCTTGTGTTGGCGTGCGGTGGGTCGTCCTATATGCCCATAGAGCTTCTTCCATACGGTCATTCCAATCTCGTTTGGATTTGGAGACGACTTTCTTTAGCAAGTTGCATAGAGTTTTTTTGAATGCTTCAGCTAGACAATTGATGGTAGCATTGTACATTGAAGAGTTACGTTGCTTGAACCCAAAGAGATCACAAACCTTGTTCATCAACCTATTATCGAATCGCTTTCCATTATCCGTTATTATTAAAAAGGAATGCCAAAGCGATAGATTATGTTTACTAGGATGAAACTTGCAACATTTTCCTTCTTTACCTCCTTAAGAGCAACAACTTCAGCCCATTTTGGGAAGTAGCCAGTTGCAGCTAAGATGTATAGGTGCCCACCAGAGGACTTTGGCAGTGGTCCAACAACATCCAATCCCCAAGCGTCAAACGGACAGGATGCAACAGTCAGGTGCAACACTTCAGGAGGTTGGTGAATAAAATTCACATGGAATTGACAAGCCTTGTATCTTCGAGCATAGTCCAAGCAATCTTTTACCATCGTTGGCCAATAATATCCCATCCTTTTTATATGGAAGTGGAGCTTTGATCCAGACTGGTGCGACCCACATACCCCAAAATGTTCCTCTTGCAAAGCTTGGAGTGCTTCTTCTTCCCCTAAACATCGCAAGAGTACTCCCTCGAATGACCTTCTGTATAGAGTATCTTTGTAGTAAAGGAAGCGAGGTGCACGATGATAGATTTCAGTCCTTCTCCTTGGATATTCTGGAAGTATCCCATAGCATAAGTAGTCGATAATGGGTTGTCACCATTCTTCTGTATCAACTTCAGAAACAGCGACAAGATGCTTGAGTTCATTTTCTTCACCTTCAGCCTCATTTGGCGGTGGTACTACCCATTTTTGGCAGATAGTAACTTGCACTTGATCAGGCAGGGTTAACGGTGAAGCTAGGGCAGCTAGATCATCATCCTTCTTATTTTCCTTCCTTGGCACATGTTGAATAGTTACGCCACCGAGCCTTCCCATTAATTTTTTAGCGTAATCATGATATGGGCGTAATTCAGCCTTCTTGACCTCATAACTACCTAAAGTTGATTGGCCGCTAACTTGGAGTCACCAAAGACTTGCAATTGAAATTTCTTCATATCAACGGCTATTTCAAGCCCAAGTATTAATGCTTGATACTCAGCAACATTGTTGGAACAGAGTTGTGTCAAGGTGAAGGAGTAGGGAAAGACTTCACCTTGGGAAATGACAAATACTATGCCAGCACCAGCTCCCCCACGATGCGCAGCACTATCAAAGTACACCTTCCATGGAGGTTGAACTTCAACGACCATTGTGTCCTCATCAGGTAGTTCGTTAGTTAGTTCCCGGTCATCAGGTATCAGATGATCTGCCAAGAAGTATGCCAATGCTTGTCCTTTTACATCCTTTTGAGGGATGTACAAAATCTCGAATTGTTGAAATTGGAGGTACCATCTCGCTAGTCGATCACTAAGAACAGGCTTTGACATCACGAACTTGATGGGATTTGCTTGAGAAAATGGACGGACAACATGAGCTTGAAAGTAGTTGTCACGACCCAAATTCCCAACCTTAGGGATCGTGATGGCGCCTAACACTACACTTGCTAGGCAAGCCAATGTTAGAGTTCACTTAACTATTTCCTTTAATTAACCCTCTAAACAGGATAAAATAATTTTAAATTAATACTTAATCTAATGGCTTTAAATGAATAATTCACAATATAAGATAATAAACAATTAACTAAACCGAGCCACGAAATAATTATATAGATAAATTAAAAAACTACCCCAGAGTCTGGTGTCACAATTCACGAACTACTAAAGAATACTACAAGTACTTGGCTTAAAGAAATAATGTAATTGTTCTGTATATAATAAAACAACATTTATGAAAATAGGAGAAGACTCTCGGGATCTGCGAACAACGGCAGATATACCTCGTGTCTCCGAATAAATGAATATCCGCTCTAAATATCTCTACAACTGGCCGGTACCTGGATCTGCACAAAAGAGTGCAGAGTGTAGTATCAGTACAACCGACCCCATGTACTGAGTAAGTGCCGAGCCTAACCTCGACGAAGTAGTGATGAGGCTACGGCGGGGCTTTAGCAATATAACATGTGATAATAATATATAAAGCAAGAGGAAATCTAAACAAATAATTAAGTACTGCAACAACAATAAAATAACTCAACCGCCTTTTCCTGGCCTCATCTATAACCAATTCTCAAACAGTTTCCAAGTTTTCAAACTTTAACTTTAAATAAAAGTAGTGTCAAAAATATGAATAATAAAATAAATATTTAAGCCTTTCAAATCTTTATTTTCTTTGAAATTCAGTAAAAATATAAATTTCCTCCCTTATTGCTCCTTGTTGCGGCGTGCAACCCGCTCCCACCTGTCCACACTTATTGCTCCTCCCTAAAGATATCACCCTTATTACTCTTGTTGCAACGTGCAACCCGATCCCACCTGTCCACCCTTATCACTCCTTGTTGCGGCGTGCAACCCGCTCACACCAGACATCTCATATCAATTTATTCATAAATTTCAAAATTTAGGCCAAGCCTTTCACAATATTTTTATCTCAACAATTATAAATATGAAACTGTATTTTTCTCATATATATATATATATATNCGATATATATATATATATATCGTAAAAACAATGCCAAACCGCTCAACCGTTTTGTACCACAAGGGAACCAGCTAAAACAACCTATACTCTTTCCAAAATAATCACAACAATATTTAACAACAAAATAACAAGGCCAAGTAGTCATAGAAACAATAATGAACATAGAACAATTAAGGCAAGAATCAATTAAGTTGAGATCGGGAAAAGGATCATGTTTAACAGGCAATTTGGTGGTGCATAGATACTCGTCACCTCACCTATACACCACACACATGCATTTCACATAGCAAATAAGTAGGGATTCCTATTCCCTCAAGTCAAAGTTAGACCAAACACTTACATCAATTTCGTAGGCCACTCACTGCTCAATTATAGCTTTTCCTTTAGAATCTTGCATGAATCTAATCATAATTAACTCAATCTCATTAATTAATGCTAAAGGAACTAACTTTATTGAAAAACATAATTTTTCCTAAGTTTTCTCAAAAAAAGTGAAAACCTGACCCCGGGCCCGCTTGGTCTAAACTCGGGGTTCGGACCAAATCATGTTCACCCATTCACCCACGAACCCAAACATACAATTAGTTTCGAAATTCGACCTCAATTCGAGGTATATGTTGTGTCTTTAAAGGTATAGTCAGGGCCTTGTCGCCGGCTAATCTATGTAAACTCCTAGTATTCTTAGAGACTTTGTAGACATTATGTGGGTTGTATATATATTTTTTGGGCAGTAGTTGTATTTACTCATAATCGTGGACTGCATCGAAAATGTTGCATATAGCTTGTATCTTTTGGGATTATCAAATGTTAAAATGTTAAAAGGAGAAATGAACTTAAGTTGTAAGTCCATGCTTTGATTTAATTTGCTATTTCATATGGAATATTGTATATCATAAACACGGGGTAGCGCGTTGGGCAGGAAAGGCAATCCAGGTCCGCTTGACCGGGATCATCCAGTTAGGTGCCGGTTTTGGGGCGTGACACACAGCAAGTACGCAGTAAATATCATGCGCAAGCAAGGCCGAGGGTCGAACGGCCCGAACCAACATAAATGTAAAATGTGCATTGCCGAAGGATCGAACGGCGCGAACCATAGATGCATCTATTAACCCGCAGTGGTGTACGACCCGCTCCCATGAGAGTAGTGGAAGAAATCACCCCGCTCGCGGAATATAAATTGTGAAGCGGTCACACACAGTCATGCACATCCAAACAGTCCACCCCGACTACAACGGGAAAACAAATACTCAAGTAAATGGCAAACAGTCCACCCCGACTACGGCCCTTGTTGTGCAGGTGCGGTCACACCAGACACCAGCAGCCTTAGCTCAACTCCAAATTCGATCCGTTAACCACCCGGAATCCACCCGAGGCCCCCGGGACCCCGTCCAATCACACCAGCCTGTTCCAAAACATAATGCGGACTTGCTCGAGGACTCAAATCGCATCAAATAATATCAAAACAATGGATCGCAACTCATTCGATCCTTATGAACTTTGAAATTTCCAACTTCTAAATTTGATTTCTAAACCTATCAAATCACGTCCGATTGACCCCAAATTTTGCACACAAGTCACATTCAACATTACGGACCTGCTCCAACTTTCGCAATTGTATTCCGACCCCGATATCAAAATTTCCACTTCCGGTCGGATTTCTCAAAAACCTTCAAATTTCTATCTTTAGCCAAATGACTTCAAAATAACCTACAGACCTCCGAATTCGCTTCCGATCGCGCTACCAACTCCAAAATCACCATACGGAGCTATTCCCAGACTCGGAATCCCAACGGACATCAATATCAATGAAATGCACTTCAACCCAGACTTATGAAATTTCTTCTAAAATGCTGACTTCTACAATATGCGCGGAAACGCTCCCGGGTCATCCAAAACCCGATCCGAACATACGCCCAAGTCCGAAATCATCATACGAACCTGCTGGCACCTTCAAATCCTGATTCTGAGGTCGTTTACTCAAAAGTCCACTCTTAGTCAATTCTTCCAACTTAAGGCTTCTGAAATGAGAATTTTCTTTCCAAATTGACTCTAAACTTTTAGAAATTCAATTCCGACCACACCTACAAGTCATAATACCTGAAACGAAGCTACTCATGGCCTCGAACTGCTGAACGATGCGCCAGGGGCTCAAAACGATCGATTGGGTCGTTACAAAAAATAATAAGGAATTGAAAGAGTGAATTTTAGAATTGATTACCTATGACTTGGGGATGATATTTGGTGAATAAATTCGCTCCTAGGCTGTGGGGTTCGAAAATATGAAGAAGAAGAAGTTCTGCCCATTTTTAAAAAGGTTTAAATATACTTGGACCAGACTCCTATGCGTTCGCGATAGAAGGGTTGCGTTTGCGTAGAGTCCTGGCCCCAGACCTATGCGATCACAGAGTAGGGGCCGCGTTTGCAGAGCTTTAGCTCCTTGGGCCTTCGCGTTTGCGTTAGAGGCAGTGTGTTCGCGTAGAAGAGATCCAGGTCCCCTCCCCCAGGCCCGGGTACGCTGTGCATTCGCGAGGGCTCACACGCGTTCGCGTAGGGTCTTTTTCCCAGCCCACCGCATTCGCATGGTGGGCCTCGCGTTCGCATTGAACAAAAGGGCCCCCAACTCACTTTACTCTACGCGTTCGCATCAGGGGAAACACGAACACAATGTACAAAATGCATGTGCACTAACAGCAGAAAACTAGCAACTTTTTCAAGTGTAGAAATATCTCGTGGCCTATTTGTAACTCACCCGAGCCCTCGGGGCTCTAAACAAAACATACACTCAAGTCTAGAAATATCATACGGACTTGCCTGTGCAATCAAATCATGAAAATAACATGTAAAACTATGAATTAAACCTCAAAACTCATCATTTTCACCAAGAACTCTTATAGTTCGTAAATTTTCAACCGGATGTCCGAATCACGTCACACGAAATCCGTTTTTCACCAAATTTCACAGTTAACCTTTAAACATCATAACAAACCTGTACGGGCTCCGGAACCAGAATACGGGCCCGATACCAATGATTTCAAATATTATTTCTTTTCTTTATTTCATAATTATTTCAGCAAAACAATTACTTTCAAAAATTAATTTCTAAGGCTTGGGACCTCAGAATTCATTTTCGGGCATACGCCCGAGTCCCATATTTTACTGCGGACCTCCCGGGATTGTCGGAACACAGATCCGGGTCCGTTTACTCAAAATATTGACCAAAGTCAACTATAATCAAATTTAAAATTCTAGAAATCACTATTTCTCATATTTTCACATAAAAGCTTTCTGGTTTCACGCTCGGACTGCGCACGTAAATTGAGGTATTTAAAATTAGTCTTTTTAGGGCTATTAAGCCTAGAACGGAGTCTAAATTCATAAAATGACCTCTGGGGTCATCACAATCTCCACCTCTAAAACAAACATTCATCCTCGAACGGACGTAGAAAATTACCTGAAATGGCGAACAAGTGTGGATATCTACTTTGCATGTCTGAATCGGACTCCCAAGTAGTTGCCTCAATGGGCTGGCCTCTCCATTGCACTCGAACTGAAGGAAAACTCTTAGATCTCAACTAACGAACCTGCCAGTCTAAAATGGCTACCGGCTCCTCCTCATAAGTCAAGTCTTTGTCCAATTGGACAGAGCTGAAATCTAACACGTAGGATGGGTCACCATGATATTTCTGGAGCATAGACACGTGGAATACCGGATAAACTAAGGACAACGCTGGAGGTAATGCAAGTCTATAAGCTACCTCCCCCACTCTATCAAGAATCTCAAATGGACCGATATACCTAGGGCTCAACTTACCCTTCTTCCCAAATCTCATGACACCCTTCATGGGCGACACACGAAGCAATACTCTCTCTCCAACCATGAATGCCATATCACGAACCTTACGATCANAACCGAGCCTCTCCCGGCTCAAACCATCCAACTGGCGATCTGCACCGTCTACCATATAACGCCTCATAAGGAGCCATCTGAATGCTCGACTGATAACTATTATTATAAGCAAACTCCGCTAACGGCAAGAACTGATTCCATGAACCTCCAAAGTTAATAACACAAGCGCGGAGCATATCCTCCAATATCTGAATGGTACGCTCGGACTGCCCGTCAGTTTGAGGGTGAAATGCTGTACTCAACTCCACTCGGGTACCCAACTCACGCTGAACTGCCTTCCAAAAGTGCGAAGTAAACTGCGTACCCCGATCATAAATGATAGACACCGACACACCATGAAGGAGAACTATCTCCTGAATATATAACTTAGCCAACCGCTCTGAAGTATAAGTACTTGCCACATGAATGAAATGTGCTGATTTAGTTAGCCTATCTACAATAACCCAAACTGCGTCAAATTTCCTCTGAGTCCGTGGGAGCCCAACAACGAAGTCCATAGTGATACGCTCTCACTTCCACTCAGGAATCTCTATCTGCTGAAGCAAACCACCAGGTCTCTGATGCTCATACTTTACTTGCTGACAATTTAAGCAACGAGCCACATACGCAACAATGTGCTTCTTCATTCTTGTCCACCAATAATGTTGCCTCAAGTCTTGGTACATTTTGGCTGCACCTGGATGAATCGAATACTTAGAACTGTGAGCCTCCTCAAGGATCAACTCACGAAGGTCATCAACATTAGGCACACATAAACGACCCTGCATCCTAAAGACACCATCATATCCAACTGTAACCTGCTTGGAGTCACCGTGTCGAACTGTGTCCCTAAGGACCGCCAAATGTGGGTCATCATCCTACCGCTCCCAGATACGGTCAATTAGGGAAGACCGAGCGACTGTACAAGATAGAACACTGCCGGGAAAAATATCCAACCTCACAAACTGATTATCCAACGTCTGAATGTCTGAAGCCAACAATCTCTCACTAACTGGAATATACGCAAGGCTGCGCATACTCACCGCCTTTCTACTTAATGCATCAACCACCACATTGGCCTTCCCTGGGTGATACAATATGGTGAGATCATAATCTTTTAGTAACTCTGACCATCTCCGCTGCCTCAAATTTAGATCTTTCTGCTTGAATAAGTACTGAAGACTACGATGGTCAGTAAAAACCTCACACGACACACCATAAAGATAGTGCCTCCAATTTTTCAATGCATGAACAATGGCTGCCAACTCTAAGTCATGAACAGGATAATTCTTCTCATGGACCTTCATATGTCGAGACGCATATGCAATCACCCTGCCATCCTGCATCAACACTGCTCCAACGACAACTCGGGAAGCATCACAATACACCGTGAAAGAACCCGAATCTGATAGTAACACCAACACAGGCGCTGAAGTCAAGGATGTCTTGAGCTTCTGAAAGCTCGCCTCGCACTCATCTGACCATTTAAATGGGGCACCTTTCTGAGTCAATTTAGTCATTGGGCCTGCTATGGACGAGAACCCCTCCACAAAACAACGTTAGTAACCTGCCAAACCCAAGAAACTCCTAATATTTGTAGCTGTAGTGGGTCTAGGCCAGTCCTTGACTGCCTATATCTTCTTAGGATCAACATGAATACCCTCGGCTGATACAATATGACCCAAAAAGGCTACTGAATCTAACCAGAACTCACATTTAGAAAATTTGGCATACAACTAATTATCTCTCAAAGTCTGGAGTGCTATACGGAGGTGTTGTTCATGCTCTTCCCGACTGCGGGAGTATATAAGAATGTCATCAATGAACACGATCACGAAAGAGTCCAGATGAGTCTTGAAAAACCGATTCATCAAATCCATAAAAGCTGCTGGAGCATTAGTCAGCCCAAAGACATAACCAAAAATTCATAATGCCCATACCTCGTCCGAAAGGCTGTCTTAGGAATATCGGACGCCCTAATCTTCAACTGATGATAGCCTGACCTCAAATCAATTTTCAAAAATACTTTAGCACCCTGAAGCTGATCAAATATATCATCAATTCTCGGCAACGAATATTTATTCTTGATAGTAACTTTTTTCAGTTGCCGGTAATCTCTACACATTCTCATCGACCCATCTTTCTTCTTTACAAACAAAATCGGTGCACCCCAAGGCGAGACACCGGGTCTTATGAAACCCTTATATAGCAAGTCTTGCAATTGTTCTTTTAATTCTTTCAATTCTGGTGGGGCCATCCGATATGGAGGAATGCAAATGGGCTTGAGTGCCCAGAGCCACATCAATACAGAAATCAATATCCCTGTCAGGTGGCATACTCGGAAAGTCTGCAGGGAATACCTTAGGAAACTCACGAACGATAGAAACTGACTCTATAGAAGAAACCTCGGCATCAGAATCACGAATATGAGCCAAATAATCCAAACACCCTTTCTCTACCATGCGGCGAGCCTTAGCATATGAAATTACCCGGCTGGGAGAATGACCAGGAGTCTCTTTCCATTCTAATCGATGCAACCCCGAAAATGCTAAAGTAACTGTCTTGGCGTGATAGTATAAGATGGAATAATAGGGCGACAACCAATCCATGCCCAATATAACATCAAAATCAACCATGTCTAGAAGTAAAAGATCCACACTAGTTTCAAGACTTTCTATGACTACCACGCATGAACTGTATACTCGATCTACCACGATAGCACCCCCCACCGGTGTAGACACATAAACAGGAACACTCAAGGGATTACGGGGCACATTCAAATACGAGGCAAAATAAGATGAAACATACAAGTAAGTAGACCCCGGATCAAACAAAACTGAAGCAGCTCTATCACAAACTGAGATGATACCTGTAATAACAGCATCGGAGGACTCTGCCTCGGGCCTGACTGGAAATGCATATAGTCGGGGATGGGCCCCTCCGCTATGAACCACACCTCTGGGAGGACCTCCACCTCTAGCAGGCTGACCTCCACCTCTAGATATCTGTCCTCCACCTCTAATATTCTGGCCTCTACCTCTAACTACCTGACCCCTACCCCTTGCTAGCTGGGCAGGTGGCACTGCAACTGGTGCCGGATGTATGGCACGAGAACCTTGGTACTAATGCTGATTACTCAGAAACCTTGAACAAGCTCTCCGAATATGCCCATATTCACCACACTCAAAACATCCTCCTGATACAAGGACTGACCCTAACGAACCAACTGAACACGATAATAACTCTGCAGAGGAGCTGCTCTAATAGGAGCTTAAGGAGCACTGTACACTGGCTGAGCAGAAGGAGGCACATAAGAACCACGACCACCTGAAGTACCATGTGAAACCTGTAGTGCTGAATGGAAAGGCCTGGAAGAATGTCCTCTACTAAATGAAGTCCCTCCTCCAGATGAGGCACCACTGAAACCACCGAAATGGTGAGGTCTCTTGTCTGACCCCTGAACTCCCACCCCAAGAACTGACTCAACCCTCCTAGCTATATTAGCTGCATCCTGAAGAGAAATCTCGGTCCCTGTCTCCTTGGCCATCTGCAACCTGATGGGCTGAGCAAGGCCATCAATAAACCATCTGACCCTATCCCTCTCTGTGGTAAATAAAAGAATCCACGAAACGAGTCTCATACTAGGTCACTGCCATACTGCCCTGCTGAAGTCGCTCGAAATGACGGCGTTTATCCTCACGAGTAGTAATAGGCAAGAACTTCTCCAAAAAGAGATGAGAGAACTGATCCCAAGTTAGAGCAGGTGATCCAACTGGTCTAGTCAATAGAAAGTCCCTCCACCATTTCTTGGCAGAACCAGTCATCTGAAAAGCAGCAAAATTGACCCCATTGGTCTCCAAAATACCCGTATTTCGCAATACCTCATGACAACTATCCAGATATTCCTGAGGGTCCTCTAAAGTAGCACCACTGAAGTGAACAGGAAATAACTTAATGAACCTGTCCAACCTCTATAAAGCATCGGTAGACATAGCTACCCCATTAACGGGCAGCACTGCTGCAACTGGCTGAATTACCCCAACGGGATTGGCTATTTGGGTCTGAACCTGAGGAGTAGTCTGGACTGGAGTGTGGGTAGGAGGAGTCTGGACCCCGCCTCCAGCCTGAGATACGGCTGCTGTAACAGGGAATGTGCCCATCTGGGCCACACTCTCCATCAAGCCCACTAAACGGACCAACGCATCTTGAAGAACCGGGGTAGCAATAAACCCCTTGGGAACCTGAGTTGGTCCCGTTGGAACAGTTTAAGCCGGAACCCCCTCATCAATCTCAATCTGGGGTTCCGCAGCTGGGGCTGCTGCCTGAGCAATGGGCTGAGTCCTGCCCCTGCCTCGGCCTCTGCCCCTAGTAGGAGCTGCTGCTGTTGGAGGACCGGAATGCTGGTCAGCGGAAGATGAAGTACGTGTTCTCGCCATCTGTGAGAGAATAAAAGAATCTAATCAGTATTTGGGATACAAGAATTGCACAATAGAGTAGAAATAAAAATGGATTTGTTTCCAAAATCAATAGCCTCCGAAAGATAAGTACAGACGTCTCGGTACCGATCCTTCAGACTCTACTAAGCTTGTTCGTGAATTGTGAGATCTAAGCAACCTAGTGCTCTGATACCAACTTGTCATGACCCAATTCTCAACCTTAGGGATTATGATGGCTCCTAACACCACACTTGCTAGGCAAGCTAATGTTAGAGTTCATTTAACTATTTCCTTTAATTAACCCTCTAAACAAGATAAAACAATTTTAAATTAATACTTAATCTAATGGCTTTAAATGAATAATTCACAATATAAGATAATAAATAATTAACTAAACCGAGCCACGAAATAATTATATAGATAAATCCAAAAACTACCCCAGAGTCTGGTGTCACAATTCACGAACTACTAAAGAATACTACAAGTACTTGGCTGAAAGAAATAATGTAACTGTTCTGCATATAATAAAACAACGTTTATGAAAATAGGAGAAGACTCTCGGGATATGCGAACGCCGACAGATATACCTCGGGTATCTGAATAAATGAATAGCCGCTATAAATATCTCTACAGATGGTCGGTACCTGGATCTGCACAAAAGAGTGCAGAGTGTAGTATCAGTACAACCGACCCCATGTACTGAGTAAGTGCCGAGCCTAACCTCGATGAAGTAGTGACGAGGCTACGGCGGGGCTTTAGCAATATAACCTGTGATAATAATATATAAAGTAAGAAGGAAATCTAAACAAATAATTAAGTACTGCAACAACAATAAAATAACTCAGCCGCCTTTTCCAGGCCTTATTTATAACCAATTCTCAAATAGTTTCCAAGTTTTCAAACTTTAACTTTAAATAAAACTAGTGCCGAAAATATGAAGAATAGTAAAATAAACATTTAAGCCATTCAAATATTTATTTTCTTTGAAATTCAGTAAAAATATAGATGTCCTCCCTTATTGCTCCTTGTTGCGGCGTGCAACCCGCTCCCACCTGTCCACCCTTATTGCTCCTCCCTAAATATATCACCCTTATTACTCTAGCTGCAGCGTGCAACCCTATCCCACCTGTCCACCCTTATCACTCCTTGTTGCGGCATGCAACCCGCTCCCACCAGACATCTCATATCAATTTATTCATAAATTTCACAATTTAGGCCAAGCCTTTCACAATATTTTTGTCTCAACAATTATAAATAAGAAACTGTATTTTTCTCATAACTTCATCAATATCCTCGCAACCATGAAACCAACAGGAACATAAATATATATATATATATATATATATCGTAAAAACAATGCCAAACCGCTCAACCGTTTTGTACCACAAGGGAACCAGCTAAAACAACATATACTCTTTTCAAAATAATCACAACAATATTTAACAACAAAATAACAAGGCCAAGTAGTCATAGAAACAATAATGAACATAGAACAATTAAGACAAGAATCAATTAAGTTGGGAACGGGAAAGGGATCACGTTTAACAGGAAATTTGATGGTGCATAGATACTCGTCACCTCACCTATAAACCACACACATGCATTTCACATAGAAAATAAGTAGGGATTCCTATTCCCTCAAGTCAAAGTTAGACCAAACACTTACCTCAATTTCGTAGGCCACTCACTGCTCAATTATAGCTTTTCCTTTAGAATCTCTCTCTAACTTGCTCGAATCTAATCATAATTAACTCAATCTCATCAATTAATGCTAAAGGAACTAACTTTATTGAAAAACATAATTTTCCCTAAGTTTTATCAAAAAAGTGAAAACCCGACCCCGGGCCCTCTTGGTCTAAACTCGGGGTTTGGACCAAATTACGTTCACCCATTCACCCACGAACCCAAATATACAATTAGTTTCGAAATCCGATCTCAATTCGAGGTAAAAATTTGATTTTTACAAAATTTCCTAATTCTACCCAAACCCTCAATTTTTTACCATGAAAATTCTTAGCTTTTGATTTAAAAATGATGAAAAACAATAAGGAATTGAAAGAGTGAAGTTTAGAATTGATAACCTATGACTTGGGGATGATATTTGGTGAAGAAATTTGCTCCTAGGGCTGTGGGGTTCGAAAATATGAAGAAGAAAAAGAAGAAGAAGGTCTGCCCGTTTCTAAAAGGGTTTAAATATGCCTAGGCCAGACTCCTATGCGTTCGCGACAGAAGGGATGCGTTCGCGTAGAGTCCTGGCCCCAGACCTATGCGATCGCAGAGTAGGGGCCACGTTCGCAGAGCTTTAGATCCTTGGGCCTCCGTGTTCGCATTAGAGGCAGTTCGTTCGCGTAGAAGAGATCCAGGTCCCCTCCCCCAGGCCCAGGTACGCTGTGCGTTCGCGAGGGCTCACACGCGTTCGCGTAGGGTCTTTTCCCTAGCCCACCGCGTTCGCATGGTGGGCCACGCGTTCGCATTGAACAAAAGGGCCCCCATCTCACTTTACTCTATGCATTCGCATCAGGGGCAACGCGAACGCAATGTACAAAATGCATGTGCACTAATAGAAGAAAACCAGCAACTTTTTCAAGTGTAGAAATATCTCATGGCCTATCCGTAACTCACCCGAGCCCTCGGGGCTCTAAACAAAATATGCACGCAAGTCTAGAAACATCATACGGACTTGCTCATGCGATCAAATCATGAAAATAACATGTAAAATTATGAACTAAACCTCAAAACTCATCATTTTCACCAAGCACTCTTATAGTTCATAACTTTTCAACTAGATGTCCGAATCACATGACACGAACTCCATTTTTTACCAAATTTCACAGTTAACCTTTAAACATCATAACAAACTTGTACCGGGCTCCAGCACCAGAATACGGGCCCGATACTAATGATTCCAAACATTAATTCTTTTCTTTATTTCATAATTATTTCAGCAAAATAATTTCTTTCAAAAATTGATTTCTAAGGCTTGGGACCTCGGAATTCATTTTCGGGCATACGCCTGAGTCCCATATTTTACTGCAGACCTCCCGGGATTGTCGGAACACAGATTTGGGTCCGTTTACTCAAAATGTTGACCAGAGTCACTATAATCAAATTTAAAATTCTAGAAATCACTATTTCTCATATTTTTCACATAAAAGCTTTCCGATTTCACGTCCGGACTGCGCACGCAAATAAAGGTATTTAAAATTAGTTTTTTTGTTGTCTATTAAGCCTAGAATGGAGTCTAAATTCATAAAATGACCTCTTGGATCATCACGGTAGTGCTTCAACTTTTGAATTGAGAAGACTAGCGCCAAACACAACTTTTCAGTTGGCGAATAATTCAGCTCATTTGGTGTCATCATCCTGCTCAAGTAGTAAAGAGAGTTTTCTTTCCCCTCACTATTTTCTTGGGCCAACATCGCTCCAACAGACCTTTGTTATGCTGAAATGTATAGTATCAGCGGCTTCCCAAGTATAGGGGTGCCAAAACTGGAGGCTTCATCAAGTATGTTTTGATAGTTTCAAAGGCATTGCTACAAGCTTGGTCCCACTTGAAAGGAACGCCCTTATTCATGAGGCGACTGAATGGTTGACACCACCCATCTAGGCTTGAGCTGAATCTCCTAAGGTATTTTCCTTTGCATACTTTTTAATTCATGAATATCCCGAGGCTCTGTCATTTTCAAAATTGCATCTACTTTGGCTTGATCAATTTGGATCCCTCAATGCCGGACAATGAAACCTAGGAAATTTCTGGAGGTAACTCCAAAGGCGCATTTCAATGGATTCATCCTAAGTTGGTATCTTCGGAGCAAATCAAACACCATTCTCAAGTATTTCAAGTGGTCTCCCTTCTTTCTTGATTTTACCACCAAGTCGTCAACATAGAATTCATCATTCTTGTGGAGAAGATCGTCGAAAATATTCTGCATAGCCCTTTGGTAAGTAGCACCAACGTTCTTCAAGACAAAAGGCATTACTATGTAGCAATATATACCCTTGGGGGTGCGGAATGCAGTAAGCTCTTCATCTTTTGGTGCCATGCGAATTTGGTTATAGCCTGACGAACCATCCATAAATGACATTGCCTCATACCCAGTAGTAGCATCGATCATCAACTCTAGAATAGGAAGCGGGAATTCATCTTTGGGACACGCATTGTTGAGATCCCTGAAGTCGACGCACACTCGAATATGGCCATTCTTCTTCTTTATAGGGACAATACTTGAGACCCACGTTGGGTATTTAACATCCCAAATAAATCCAGTTTCAATGAGTTTGTTAACTTTGGTTTCAATCAGGGGAACCAAGTCCGGTCTAAAACGCCTTGAGCTTACTTAACAGGAAGAGCGCCATTCTTGATCGCAAGGTGATGGACTGCCACTTTAGGGTCCAAGCCAGGCATCTTTATAAATCCAAACAAAGACATCCCTAAAATCCTTGAGTAACTCAATATAAGTTCTTTCTTTATCAACTTCTATTAAAGAAATTATGTAGGTGGGTCTTGGTTCTTCATCAGTGACAAGGTTAACTTCTTTTAAGGCATCAACCGTTGCCTTCACCTCTTCTTCAAGTTCCGGGGGTGTAACGACCCACCAGTCATTTTGCGCCCTAGCGCATCGTTCAGTGATTTGAAGTCATGAGCAGATCCATTTCAAGTATTATGACTCGTGGACATGGTCAGAGTTGAATTTCGGGAAGTTCGGAGTCAAATTGGAAAGAAAATTCTCATTTCAGAAGCCTTAAGTTGAAGAAATTGACTAAGATTGGAATTTTGAGTAAACGACCTCCGAATCGGGATTTGAAGGTTCTTTCAGGTTCGTATGATGATTTCGGACTTGGGCGTATGTCCAGATCGGGCTTTGGATAACCCGGGAGCAGTTCGACGTATATTGTGGAAGTCAGCATTTTGAAGAAATTTCCTAAGTTTGGCTTGAAGCGCATTTCAGTGATATTGATGTTTGTTTGGGATTCCGAGATTGGGAATAGCTCTGTATGGTGATTCTGGAGTTGGGAGCGCGATCGGAAGTGAATTCGGATGAACGTAGGTTATTTTGAAGTCATTTGGCTAAAGATAAGAATTTGAAGGTTTTTGAAAAATCCGACCGGAAGTGGAAAATTTGATATCAGGGTCGAAATGCGATTCCGGAAGTTGGAGCAGGTCCGTAATGTCGAATATGACTTGTGTGAAAAATTTGGGGTCAATCGGACGTGATTTAATAGGTTTCGGCATCGGATGTGGAAGTTTGAAATTTCAAGTTCTTAAAGTTTGAATTTTAGTTCGATTTGTGGTTGCGATGTTGTTTGATGTGAATTGAGGCCTCCAACAAGTACGCATTATGTTTTGGAACAGGTTGGTGTAATTGGACAGGGTCCCGGTGGGCCTCGGGTGGATTCCGGGTGGTTAACGGATCAAGTTTGGAGCTGAAGAAGTGTTGAGATTACTGTCATCTGGTGTGACCGCACCTGCGAGGCTTGGGCCACAGGTGCGAAGCCGCAGGTACGAGATTTTGGTGGCTTGGCTGGGAGCAGAGGTGCGATGTAATTTCCGCACCTGCAAAGACGCAGATGCGGATAATATGGCGCAGTGCGAGTTTTGGCTGGAGATGAGGAAGCCGCAGGTGCGCGAGTTTGGGCGCACCTGCGTGAGCGCATATGCGAAGATTTGGATCGCAGGTGCGAAAATAGGCTTGGGCAGAATAATTTAAAACCGAGATTCTTGGCTCATTTTCTCCCATTTTTCTTTGGTTTGGACGACTTTGAGGAGATTCAAGAGGGATTTTCATCATGCATTACTAGGTAAGTAATTTCTTCATGTTTTTAAGTTAAATACAAGGTGCTATAATGCCATGTCCGGGTAGTCTGGGACCCACTAGCATGCCTTACGTGTTGTACATGTGATCTTGCCAATAATATTAGACTGTAATGTTATTGAATCGGTAATTTATTTCCTAAGAATACTAGAGTGTACCTTTCTTAATCATTTAGAAAGAGAATTGAGTCCTCCGTGGATAAGTGTATTCCTGATAAGGTTATATTATTGAATATTATTAAACTTGGCAAATGAATTTCGAGAAAAAGTTTTAAATACTATTTTTGTGACTTTTAAAAGAGAAATTTGTCATTTACTTGAGTATTTGTTTTCCCGATGAAGTCGGGGTAGACTGTTGATTGTGCATGACTGCATGTGACTGCTTCACAATTTACATTCCGCGAGCGGAGTGTTATTTCCCCCACTCTCATGGGAGCGGGCCGTACGCCACGGCGAGATTGAAAGATATATTATGGTTCGAGCCATTCGACCCTCGGCAGTGCACATATATGATTATTATGATGGCTCAGGCCGGTTGTCCTTATCCCGTATGCGCATGCTAAATTGTTAATGATTTTCGTGGATTTTGATGTGAGAAGATTAATTGGGGGGAAAATGAAGAAGTAATTGTTTATTTAAGATATTTGGGGGAAAATGAAGTAGTAATTATTTATTTACTTTCAGTATTTATTTGATTTACGGTTATCCTTAATGTTTACTGTTTTTATCATCCTCGTATGCCTATTACTGATATCATATCTTGTTAAATTATTTTGTTTGACCTTAGTGAGTGTCAAGTCGACCTCTCGTCACTACCTCTCTGAGGTTAGGCGGGATACTTACTGAGTACACGTTGTTTTCGTACTCATGCTACACTTGTTGTGCATTTTGTTGCGCAGGTACTTTCATAGCGATGTGGCTGGTTTGGAGACTTAGGCGAGCTGCATTATCCGGAGGCGATCCGCAGCTGACAGAGTCACCCTCGTATTGTATTCATTTTATTTAAATGTCCTTGTCCAATTTTTTATTTCGGACAAGCTCGTAGTATTTGTGAAATTCTTAGAATTTGCTCATGTACTTGTGTCACCGGGTTCTGGGATGAATTTGGGATGTATTTTATGAAAATGGAATATTAAACTGTCGTATTTACTTTGAGGATTTTACTTAGTTATTATGTAATAAAGTGAAAGGTAATGATTTCAAAAATGCTAAAACAGGAAATTTAACTTAATCATTTAATGATTGGCTTGCCTGACAGAGGTGTCCGGCGCCATCACGACCTTATGGATTTTCGGTCGTGACAACGTGGTATTAGAGCTCTAGGTTCCCTTAGGTTTCACGAGTCATGAAAAAGTCTAGTAGAGTCTTGCGGATCGGTACGGAGACGTCTGTACTTATCTTCGAGAGGCCACAGGGTTGTTAGGAGTACTTCCCCTTCTTGATTCCTCATCGTGCGATTCGATTCCTTTGAGGCTTATGCCTACGTTTCTTTCTTCTCAATCTCACACGTCGTGAAGCGCTTGCTATGAATCGGGAATTTGAGGAATTGAAGTGGTGCTACAGATATGATGCAAGATGTTTTCCATGTGTAATTGGTTGGGGCTGTTGTTGTGGCCCTGCAGAAGGATAATGTGTTGTTTCAGCTCAGTAGCTGTGTTTCTGAGAGCCTCAAGGCTATGCTCAGGTAGTGATGATGCTTACGATTGGTTATCGCGCGATGTCGATATGATGATAGAATGTTTGCCCATATGTTGGGGGTGATGAATGGCTGGAAGGGAGGTCTTCTCATGGCATGATTTCGAGATTTCAGCATTTTAGTTCCGGCAGAGGAAAGGTATTTGGACTATAAATGGTCAGGTTTTGGAGTGATAAAGCAGTAAGACTTGGTGTTTTCAAGTGAGGTGGGATATGCACATGTGATGTGATGTCGTCGTCATTGATCAAATGGAATATGTTAAGTTTGTCGGTGTTATGGTTTCTTCGGTTGCATGGGGTAAGAGTATTGTGAAGAAGTATTGAATAAGCGGCTATCAGAGACCGTGAGACGCGGTGGTTCAGTACTGGATAAGTGTTCATGATGAAGGCAGCTCGAGATAAATGATCTCGGAGAGTTTGAAGTCGTGGCGAACTGCTGGATTAAGAACTACAGAGGATGATGCTAAATTGAGGCAGCAATTGGGCAACATATGATGAAGGAAGATATGTGAGAAGTGTCAGGCGGAGGCTAAATTTCTAAAAGGCCAGGCGTAAGGAAAGGAGGTCAGGTAGTGCCTAAAGGAATGAGTTTAACCAAAGTGGGAGAGCGGCAGCATAGTGGTGAATTAGAGGATATTGTAGAACATTTAGTAGATGTCCATGAGGAGCGGACGGAGTGGTAAAGTTGGTGAATGAGAACAGGCTTAGGATGGGATATTGATGTTGTAGAGGGTGTGTAGTACGGCGTCGTTGGAAGGTGTCAGTTGGTGATTTCCACAGGTGGGTTATCTCCTGTGAGTAGGTTAGCGGTTGTGTGGTTGGCAAGTTTCTGTGAGGGATTCTAGTGGCTATTCGGTAGGAGGCAGAATGTGTGAATGATGCTAGAGAATTTGAGTATTTAGGGGGTGCTAACAAGAGAATTTGGAAGAACTGGACGGATTGGTTGAGCAAAATCATGTTAACAAAGGAGAAAGGATCTCAGTAGGGTCTAGAGTGGTGCAAGGAGTAGCTTCGGGCTAAGTGGGGGAGTCCCACCACCTGCAATTGGGTTGTAGGATTGTGCTCTCATGGGGTCGCGGATTGTCGGCGTGTTGGCAAGTTATTACAACTAAGGGAAAGGAGTAAAATGGTGATTATGCGTGGGATTTGATGAATGTGTGCAAAAGTTGTCCCTGTTGGACCAAGGTTAGGTATTGGGAGATTTATAATTTATGCTTAAGGCATAGGCGAGCTGTAGGGTAGTACTCAGTCACGTGCTTCATTGAAAAGGGTGTTCGTTTGCTTGAAGAGCCTTGGAGTTGATTGTATTCGGGGACAGTCAGAGTGGGTGACTCTCAATAACGGTCCTAGTGAATTCAAAGGTTAAGAACGCGGTGTTTAAGGGCTAAAGGCAGCAGTATGATTAAGAATTGAGATTTTGTAGTGTAATTTCAGAGAGAGGGAAAATGGTTGGAGTGCTCTATGTTATTTTCAGCATGCAGGATAGTATTGGAGGAGTGAGAGAAATAAACTCCGGGTTGTAGAAAGATTATCAGGAGGGTATGAGACGGGTTGCGGGATTTAGGCAGCATGGTCTCGTGAATCAAGGTCACTCGGGATGAGTGAGGATTGAGTTTGTTATGAGTTGAATGGGGTTACTATTATTTCTGAGGCAATTAAGGATAATTGGAAAGAAGATAGATTGATTGGCCATGGTTGAAATGGCACATTTACGGCAGTGGGAGCATCTTTCGCATCTTCATCTTCTTGAAGGTCCCCATCGTTGAAGGATATGTGATAACATGGTGAAACATCGTCCAATTTCTCATCATCCTCCATTAGAGATAAAACACCATGCTCGTTTTGTGCAGTAACATGCTACGAAGAACCCACACTTTCTCCGTCTTCATCACGTTCTTTAGTGTAGACCATAGTGTATGGATTCATCTTCAGTACTTCATCACATGAAACCATGACTTTTGTTTGTCTCTTCATTCTAGAAGGAATCAAACTTTGAAAATTTTTAGAGATCTTCTGAATTTTGGGCGAAGAGGGTGTTCTTGTATTTCGATAATTTCTCTAGAACTTATTCCCCTTCTATAATGGACCCAATCTATCAAATACGGAAGTTCTCATAGTTGATTTTCTAAGCACTCCAAGCTTTGCAAGAGGCACATTCTGGGGTATTGGGTTGCACCAGTCTAGACCAAAGCTCCCCTTCCATATAAAAAGATGGGATATTATTGGCCAACGATGGTAAAAGATTGCTTGGACTACGCTCGAAGATGCAAGGCTTGTCAATTCCGTGCGAATTTTATTCACCAACCTCCTGAAGTGTTGCACCCGACTGTTGCATCCTGGCCGTTTGACGCTTGGGGATTGGATGTTTTTGGACCACTGCCAAAGTCCTCTGGTGGGCACCTATACATCTTGGCTACAATTGACTACTTCTCAAAATGGGGTGAAGTTGTTGCTCTTAAGGAGGTAAAGAAGGAAAATGTTGCAAGTTTCATCTGAGTAAACATAATCTATCGCTTTGGAATTCTTCGTTACATAATAACGGATAATGGAAAGCCATTTGATAATAGGTTGATGAAAAAGGTTTGTGATCTCTTTGGGTTCAAGAAACGTAACTCTTCGATGTATAACGCTGCCGCCAATGGTCTAGTTGAAGCATTCAATAAAACTCTATGCAACTTGCTAAAGAAAGTCGTCTCCAAATCCAAACGAGATTGGATTGACCGTATGGAAGAAGCTCTATGGGCATATAGGACGACACACCGCACGCCAACAGAAGCGACTCCTTATTCACTCGTTTATGGAGTCGAAGTTGTCTTGCCACTTGAGTGTCAAATACATTCATTATGACTGGCTATTCAAGAAAGGATCACTGATGAAGAAAATGCTCGACTTCGATTACCAGAGTTGGAGGATCTTGATGGGAAGAGCTTGGAAGCTCAACAGAGTCTTGAATGTTATCAAGCTCGATTGTATCGTGCCTTCAATAAAAGAGTTTGACCGAGGTCCTTTCAAGTAGGAGATCAAGTCCTTGCCATACGAAGACCCATTATTACTTCCCATAAACCTGTGGGGAAGTTCACTTCAAAATGGGATGGGCCATATGTGGTACAAGAAACTTACTCAAGTGGGGTTTACAAGATGGTTGATGCAGATGGAATGAAAATCGGCCCTATCAATGGCAAGTTTCTGAAGAAGTATTATCCTTGAAGTTGCAACGCTCCTCGACGCATGAGCTTAAACTGCATGTTCCTACACTCCTGTCCGGCATGAGTCTAAACTGTGTACGGCCCACCTAAAAAAGTAAAAAAAAAAATAAGAGTGTGGTAGGTTGAAAACCTTGAAAGAGGCGACCTAGACAAAAGTTAGGACATAAAAAACAAAAAAAAACAAAAAATACCCATTCTGAACTACGGTATGGCTTGATCCTATTCACCGAGGTACGTAGGCAGCTTAGAGTTTCATTCTGAGTTCAGTTGCATGAATTCAAAAGATACATAGTGTCCCAATCGTTGTTCGAATGAGATACGATGGAATGTAATTCATTCGACCAGCACTTGAAAATCGAGCTGAGATACCATTCTTCTGTTAAACTTTGGATCACATTTTTAAAGGGACAAGCCGCTATGGTAAATTGATGTCTTCAATGAAACGATGATAGTCTTTTAGGAGGATACAAAGTATTTGCATTGAATTTTGGGGATTCTCTATATCTTCATGTTCGCATAATCTTCAGGTTTATCAGCCTTCGCATCCGCTCACTACCCTAAAAAGGGGAAGAATTACAATCGTGGTCTTGAAAGAGAGCATGGATAAGTAAAAATTCCGCCTCAGACGTAAAAAAAAGGATGTCCGCGTCGGACTTTTTTTTAAAGGTTTTTATTGCGAACTTTTAAAGGTATTCGTCTCGAACGTTTAAAGGCATTCGAATTTTCAAAGGTTTTCGTTGCGAACTTTTAAAGGTGTTCATCTCAAACTTTTAAAGGCATTTGGATTTTAAAGGTTTCGTTCCGAACTTTTAAAAGACGTATTTTTCGAACTTTTAAAGGTGCTCGTCTTGAACTTTTAAAGGTGCTCGTGGAAAACTTTAAAGGGTCCTACTGGGCGTGCCAGAATTTGTAGACAATAAATTGCGTCGAGAAAATAAAATCAAGACCGAAAATATTGCAACAATCGTAGTATTTGATTTCACATAATATGAGTGTACAATCTCTATGAATCATCGGATTCGTCTTTTCAACAGTAAATAAAAGAGCCTCCGAGCTTAATCTTGAATTTTATTTTATTTTAATCCAAGTGCTTGAAGCTTGATCTTGATCTTGATCTTGATCTTGATCTTGATCTTGACGTACTTTTAATCCAAGGGCTTGCAGCTTGTTCTTGAATTTTCCTCTTGATCTTTTAATCCTTAGAATACTTGAATGCTTGTAGCTTTTAGAGAAATCCGCAGCGTTTGATCCACGAGCTCCCTCTTGCTTCTTGTAATAACTTCTAGTGTCTTTTCTGGGTTATGAAGACTCCTATTTATAGTTGTGGGAGAGAAGAGTTATGATAAGAACAAACTCTTTCTGACCAATCAAATTGAAGTGTGACAAGGTCGCATTTGATTGGCCAGAACATGTCACTCGCACACATGGCGCAGTTTCATTGGCCTTTTAATGTGACTTGGCATGCCTTGTCATTTTGACACGTGGCATGATCCTATTGGCTCTTCAGTTTGCCTTGGCATGCCACGTCATTTGACGCGTGGCACCAAACTAGGCTTCTAGGAAGATGACATATTGGGCCTAATGAAGTGGGCTCATCATTTATAGCCCAATTAATAGGCTAGTCCAATAGATTTGGACTTTTTATTTAACTCATATGTATTGGACTTAAATAATTAAAATTATATCAGCCCATAATATTTATTTGGACAAATATACCTTGAATTTAAAGTACAATCCAAAATTTTTTATGAGTTTAAATTCAATAAAAATTTAAATGTCTACACTACCATTATTGCAAGATAAATATTTAAGTTAACTTTACTAAAAACATGAGTCATTCTTAAATTCTAACTAGATATTTATTATTACTTATTATTAATTTGAGGATGTAAAACTTTGTGACTATACAGGCCAACAAAAGACCTTTTGAACTTTTGTAAATTCATATATTTAAAGTTGAGCTTTTAGTTGCTGACTTAATTTTTAGTGGGATTATTAGTTTACGTGAAATTAACCAAATTAGGAATGAAAAAAACCTATGGCGCAAATAACGGTTCCTTTTGTACTTTTCTTGTGATGATGTTATGCTAATGCACTACTACTTTTGTCCAAAAAATGAGTCCTAAGCCCACCTTACTACTATGTATATATGTATTTTTTTAATATAATTTAAGTCGAAATATCGTACATTTAAATCGTCGAAATGTCATAGGCTAATGCAAAATAGTGCAGAGCCTTTGTAATGGTTGTTTTCTGGAATACTACTGCATATATGGTAAGTATTACTGTCATTTTTCTTTTGTGATATAACTGCGTGATACAAATTTATTTTAACAATTGCTATAAATTATAATAAAGGTGAAAAAATAAATTAACTTTTACTTTAGCCATCCCTCGTCATTGGCAGTTTGAAGTAATTGTATAGTCATGTGAAATTTGATATTCAACATATGAATTTATAGTGGTATGCCTTTTTAGGGTTTAGTTGAAAATTCAGTATAAGCTATAAAATGTTATCGAAGTTGTTTCTTTGGTTCATGAGTTCAATAAAAAAATTTGGATTATACATAATTTAATTACTGTATATTTTTCACTGAGTTAGATGAGTTGATGCAAGATCATTTTTTAAAAATAATTTATTCTCTCTCTCTCTCTCTCTATATATATATATATATATATTCTCTTACATCAATATGATTTTGATAATGTTTTTCTGATTATTGTTCCTTTAGTGATCCTTCACATTTGATCCCATTAATACCACCCTTAAAATCCATCTAACCACCACGAAAACAACTCTAGAATAGCCAAGTAAATAACCACCTGAAACCTCCTAAAAACCAGTTCACAAGGCACCAACTCATCAATCAAGTGGCATGTTCTACAATTTTTATTTAGTTGAAAAGATAAAATATACCCTGTTATATTTCGAAGTTATGAAGATAAACTATATTTCATTTGGACAATTTTAACTTGAATTATGTTGGAGCTCTTTAGAAGGACTATCATTGACTTGATATAAAGATATTTATCTAGATAGTATTCACGTTCGAGCTCTTCAAACAAACCGAACGTTAAGAAATTTAGACATTTATAAATTCATAAGGATAATTCAATTTTTGTTTCTTTTCAATGAGTTTTTAGTTTTAATAGCTTGTATATGTGTGCCTTATATATAGCTTTTGTACCTCTAAGCTATATTTCAGATGTGATTTGGATGCCACTACTTCTTATGTGTATTTTCAACATAAGAGATAAAATGCTAGATAGTCAATTTCCCTCATTTAACCGGATTCTATTACACTTATGAATTCATTCCAAACAGAGAAAGTACCCATGTCCAAGAACACAAAACCAAAAATAATTTATTGCATATCTCATTGCGCCACACAAGTATTCACCCAAAATTTCAGCCTGAGTAAACTTCAAGTCAGTGCTCAAATCGTAATCCCATGCAGTTGAACAATGTACAGGCGGACTACTAAAGTATCAAGGTGCTCAAATTAGGTTCATATAGTTACCTTGGTTTTGCTGCATCTTATGAATATTTTCACGATTCAAAATCCATAATAGATCGCAATGGCGCCTAACGTCGTTGTTAGGCAAGTCCACAAGTGAAACTATAAATTATTTACCCCTTTTTACAATTAAAACAAAAGCTTTCCTTTTAAAAGAACAAAATAAGTAAGATCTCATGCAACCGTACATATTCTTTTTTCAACAAAATACCAGTGTGATAAGTACATCAACCGTAGTGACAGAGATGATAAGTACAACAACATATAAATGCTAAAAGTTCCCAAAATCCGGCGCCACAAGTGCTTGAGCAATCTACAGAATATACAAAACTAATACCACTACTGTCTGAAAGTGATAGACAGAAATAATAAACAAGATAGAGGGAGACTCCGGTGCTGCAGATCGTAGCAAGGCAAGCAGCTCACCACTAAGTCTCCGTAGATGATCGGCTACGCGCCCACGTGACCACCGGTAGTACTTGTCTCAGTATCTGCACATTCAGTGCAGAAGTGTAGCGTGAGTACGAAAAATAACGCGTACCCAGTAAGTATCTAGTTTAACCTCGAAGAAGTAGTGACGAGGGGTCGACTTGACACTTACTAAAGGTCAAATAATAATATGAATACATAAAGTATACATGGTGAGTGTACAACAAGTAACACCGAAACAACTAAAAGTAACTACACTAAGTCCACAAATGAGTCTATATTAAATCACTGAACACGTCATAACCGGCCTTAAAGGCGCTAACTCAATAATTACCAAACCAAATTCAATTTCAATTATTAAGCATGAAGTTGCCGAGGTGAACGACCCGATCCCATAAGAGTGGTATTAACAACCTGCCGAGGCGAACAACCCTATCCTATAAGAGTAGTGTTACCATCATGCCGAGGGGAACGACCCGATCCCATAAGAGTAATTTATTTAAATGTTGTTGGTCCCAAACGCACACGCAAGTATACGTGGTCATAGCAAGTAATATAATGTTAAATTGAATGTCGAACCCACAGGGACTTGCGTAAACTACTTGTTGAATCACTCTAATTGTTATTAATCGAGCCAAAACAAAATCCAGGAATGTAACTAATTTATACTACGATTCTATGAAATAACTAATTATCGAGTGACAAGAAATTGTTGTGTGTATTTAGTAGAGACAAATATTCCAGGGTTGTGATCAATTCACCACTCGTATTGCATTCTAATTAACTCTCCCTTTTATATAATTCACTCATGGTTGTTAATTAATCGATAATTACTCTCGTAGCCTTCTCCCGAAGTACTACTCGCCTATTCTCAATAGATTAACGCTTATATTCCTATGAAATTAATCTATTAGAACGCATTAAGATTACGATGTTTAATTAAGCACGGTGACTAGGTATATTCCTATCCTAACCACAAATCCGCTCCCCTGAAGGTTTAAGATCATGCTCTCTTCAATTATTCTCTAATCTATATACGGCTTTCCCAAGCATAACATAGATAGCTTATAGAACCTAATTGCTGGCCAAACAATTAAGAAATTAAACACAGAATTGAAGAAACAANAGAACAATGGGTGTTTAGCCACTCATGCTAGAATCAAACAATTGCATAAGTGTTGCATAAATGGAAAATACTAGAATAAGATGAAGAAAACTGATAATCCTTTGCTTCCTCAATGATCTTGTGTGTATCTTCTCTCCAAAAATGGCGTCCTCCCTCTTTTAGTTGTGTTTTTGGGTCTATTTATATGTTTGGGACAAACCATAAACGTGTAGGAGACTTCTATTCAAATCGGGAAACACTTAAAACATTCAAAACTTGAAATTTACCGGACCAGGGACCCCAGGCGTTAAGCCCCAAACGCCCAGCTATAGCCTGGGTAGGCCTGGCGTTTGGGCTCTAACGCCCCATTAACGCCTGGGCATGGCTGGCTTTAGGGACAAAACGCCCCACTAACGCCTGGGCATGGCTGACTTTAGGGCCAAAACGCCCGACTATGGCCCGGGTCACTCCTTTTCGACTCTTGAGCGTATTTTTGACGTTTATGCACTCATTTAGCTCGGTTTCCATCTCCAATTCACCTACACATGAAATAGACTCCATTATGCACATATAACGTATATTTTTATCACAAAAGCACACAAAATGTAAGGTACATAATGCTTAAAACTATGGATTCTAGCCACGCATCAACACCCTACACTTAGACTCTTGCTCGTCCTCGAGCAATATCCTTCAACACGT
>ML404349.1:1881-25699 GCA_005239525.1 Nicotiana knightiana | reverse complement strand
CTTCCCCTCTCATTTCTCTCTTTCACTCCATCGTTACACATCTCTCTCATCTCTCAAACTCTCTCTGCTAAACTTAAGCTCTCACCGGCCTTCGACTTGCCGGTAACTATGGTGGTCTCACCACCATCCCAGCCTCCATGGCTCCTTCCTACACTGGGTTATTGCTGCCTTGAGGTCCTCAAAGGAACCAGAAGGCGGTTCACTCACCTCCCATGGTTTTCATGTCATTCTTAGGCCGTCCATGGCCGTCCGAGTAAGATCCTCCCATCTCCGGCTAGAACCTATGGTTTCTAAGCCGATTCTCTCTCTCTCTCTTTGGGTTCTCTCTTTGAAACCCTAATTTTAACGCTTGATTTCTTAGATCTGCAATATATCTGGGTATTCCTAGTTATTTTGTTGTTTTCCTTAAAATATTTTTCGATTTCTCTAAAACGACTCTTCATCTTCAAACTAGGGTTTCTTAACCCCTTTTCAAAATGGGTTTTCCTTCTGATTTTAGTATTATTCTATGATTTTCACTATGTTTAAACGTTTATTTAAGTTTTTTTTCCCCTTTTGTCTCACTTATTATGTTAAAACCCTAAGTTTCTTGGTCTTAATCAAGGGTTCTGAGTCGATTCTTGCTTACTTGTTTATCTGATTTATTAGCATGTCTATTAGTTATGAATTCGTTCTGAGTTTTCTGTGATTTTACCCTATTTTGCTTATTAGGGTTTCTGATTTTTTACTTCTTCCGCCTATATCATGTTTATTCTGTCAATTCATACTATGCTTTATGTGAATCCCTAATTTTGTATGATTTTACCCTATTTGGCCTATCAGGGTTTCTAATTTAGCCTGTTATGTGTTTATTTCGCTTGTTCTCATAAATTTGTGTTAATTTCTCCTAAATCAGTACTAGTTGCTATTTTTATATCTCTGTGATTGATCCTTCACTGATTTTTTGTGATATTCTCTATTGATTATAACCTTTAAGATATTTTCTTACCTTAATCTGTGGTTGAGCATGCTGTCAACTGATTCTTAAGTATTTTCCTTAATTAGAATATGTTGAACCTAGCCTCTATTACATGTTTTATACGTATGCTATGCTGAAACTATTTCCTTATGTGTTATATTCAGCCTTATATGATTTTCTTCCTTATTTATTATTTGCATATTACCGTTTGAAGCTAACTCCTTAATTAAAGGGAGTACTTATACTGATTTGATTCTAATTGGTACATAGTTTCATAATTACTTCTTAACTATGATTCTTGCCTTATTTTCTACCTAGTCTTAAACTATATATACACCGCTTTTTCATTTAAACACACAGACACATTGCTCAAAACTCTCTCGTATACACAAATACCCTCTTATGCTCTCCTTCTGGTTACTTGCTATTATCAGCCGGCTGCAAGCCAAGGCTGATTATTCTACCCCCTTACCCTTCATTCTGTGTTTGTTATCTCCTATACTGGTATGTCCTAATTTCAGTTTAAGTTTCAAAAATAATATGTTTCTTTTAGTACTTCAATTCATCCTGTTTCTAATATGTTTTTACCTATGGTTTTGCTATGATGTTTGCACTTGGCATGCTTGCACTATTGTTCACTTAGCATGTTATGTACTCTCCTCCCTTAGACTCAGCATGCTTATGAAATGCTATCCCCCTTTTAGTATACCTCAATATGATTCTGCCTTACTTTTGCTTCTCTGATTATTGGCATGAAATTTTCTGTGGCAAAATAATTTGTACCTAATGTTATTTGGTTCTGAGTAATCCTAAAGTATATGTTATATCCTTGATCCCTGGATGCACCCTAGCATATTGTTGATTTTGTACTTAAGTGTTCCTGGAACTATGTTCTTACCTATGTGCCTTATGTGTCCTCAATCCCCCATTAGCCCTGTTTGGTGTTGTTGAACCTGCCTTGGTTCTGTGTTCTTTGGTTGTGTAAACCTGTTTTGGGTTCTATGTCTGGACTGTTGCTTGCTTCTCTACTTTCTTCTCAAAAACTTTTTTACTACATAACTCTGTAGTTCTTTACAAAATCTTTCAAACAAGTCCATTTTCAAACTGTTTTCCTACTCAATCTTTTCAAAACTATGTCAAGCACTCTCACTCTACTCTAAGATATTTAAGTTCTACCCCTCTAATGTGTGACTGCTTAGGGATCCCTCTAAACTCTGATGCATTAGAGCTGGCCCTTCCACACTGCACTTACTCCATTATGGTTATGAAATATGGGTGTGAGCACTGCCCGGGATCCCTTGAGGTCCTTAGGGAGCTCTGACACACCCGGATATGAGAAAGGCTATGAAACATTTGTGCACTTGAGGTTCTGGAAGTCTGGGCCTGTTTTCAGGCTCTCTATAGTTTAACTTCTTCTTTTCCTTTATTTATTTACGTAATTTATTCAGCTGGTCAGTAAATTTATTTGTAAATGAATATTGGGGATGGCTAGTGAAATGGGAGGGGATAGACATATAATTTTATCAATGCCCCTGGGAAGAAACCATGCCTTAAGCTTTACATTTTCTATATCTGCATTAGAATCCACGTTAGGATCAACATCCAAACATGCATTAGATATCATGTCTTTAAGGTTTTTTGATGTTTACTGCTTTAACATACAATATACCTCAATTTATGCTTGTGCCTACCACTTAGAAATCCTGCTCCTTAGGCAATAAAATTAATACTCTTGTGCATTCATGAATCATACTTAACAACTCTGTAATTCTCTATGCATTTTAGAAATCATGCATTGGTAATCCTGTGCATCCTAAAATTATATCCTAGCCACCATGCATTCACGTGTGCATACTAGATACCATGCTCTAGGATTTCCTTTACACTTACTTAACTACGCCTAGTTTAAACTGCTGATTCATGAAAAGGTTTAAAATAACCTCGCATATGATTATCATGTCTGTTCTTAATAGAAATTGGTAACTATCTCTGCATTCTCAGATTTACATCACTTAGAACAACATGTTTTAGGTAAAACAACCTCTGAACTGTTTAATAATTCTGGTAGTCACTATGCACAACCCCACGCCTAAGCAAGACTTAGGTAATCAATGTCTTAAAAATAAATATTGTTTTGATTGTGTTTGCTGCCTAAGGGCTAACAGTTTTTTTTAAAACCAGTAGGCAAGCTGATTAGCTCCTTGCTATTGAGTTTATAAACAAGCTGCATACTTCTGTGTATTGATATTCACTTAGATATCCTGTCTTAGGATTCCGTCTAATAAAACTGCCTCTTGTTTTGTGTTTGAGACGTGTTGTTTATGTGCAATATCTATGGAGGTAAATCTGAGCCTTTTAAACTGCTTTTCCCGCATTTATTTGTAAAGTCCTACTTGTTCTTGTCTGTCGCCTAGAATTTTATCCTTTTAACCTTAGGGACATTTTTCTAGAATTGCCTATATTTAGAGGTCCTAAATTCCTCCAGGGCCATTAAGAAGGGATGGGTAACAGCACGCATAGAGGTCGTTAAATAAACTCGCTTAATAACTTCTAAGGAGTGGGAAAGGGTATACATGAATATGATATCTAGTGCGCTAATGCCACGAGTAGCCCCTCTTTTGATGAGTGATTACCGGGCATTGTACTGATGTGATCCTATAGTATAAATAACCTAGGACTCCCTATCCCTTACACATGTGTTCTTAGATTGTAAAACCTCCAGAATTTTGTATATGTGTTAATACTTTAAATATTTTAAACTTAAGCACATATGTGTGCTTGGACTGCAAATCTTCTCAAAACCTTCATCTATTTACCTATGTGTTTATCGCTTATATGCTATATGTTCACAAAGTTTGTTTAGGTCGGGAACCACAGTTGTGGACTTTGAGGGGTGCCTAACACATTCCCCTTGAAGTAATTTCTAGCCCTTACCCTATCTCTGGTTATCTAATATGTGTTTGTAAATAACCTTCAGTAGGTGCCCTAACACACCTTAACTCGTTAGGTGGCGACTCTTCAATTCCTTACCCCTTTCCCAAAAGGAAACGAGTTGTCCCAATAATGTCAACTATCCTGACCGATCCGAAAGANTGTGAACTTGTGTTTACTTTGTTAATACTTCCGACCTTTCCCTTTCCCCCCCTTTATGCGCCATTAATTGTTTATCTCTTTCAAGTATTTATTCTTTTCAGAATCAAAACTGACATGTTTCTTTTGTTTTCCTTTGTAACTGCATTTTCAATTATAGTTGTTGTATTTACTGCTTTCATAACGTGAAAATACATGACAACATGCTTTTATGGCTCATTTATAGTTGCGTAAATCATACTCAACATCTTGATGAGTGTTTGCTCCCTTCCATTTTATATCACCCCTAAATTCGGAAATGCTTATTTGCGGTAAAACTAGTCGATCAGCGGTGCAATCGACGGTTTCGTGCCTTTCCCCTTCAAGTTGTCCTCTTGAGAGTACCAGTCAAAAACCTTTTAGAAACCTTACTCTGTTATATTGTGCATGCATCATGGTCAAACCTATCCGGGTTAATGTGTCGTCTGCACGATAACCCTTTAAGACAGCCTTATCCAAAAGTCCACCAGGTTTTTCATAATCCCGAATGGATGTAGTCACGTTCTGTGCATTTATTTGGAGAACTAAATGCATGCATGCTAATCATAAGTGTATAAATAGTCGAGTCTGGCGGGGGTAAGGGTCTAACCTTATCTATTTTGCAGAAAATTAGGCATGAAGTCCCCAGGTTAAGCATGGTCCAAAGAATACCACCACTATTGCTGGATTGGTGGGAAGACCTCTCGCCCAGTGACAAAGACCATGTGAAGAGGGTCCTCGGTAACTTACCCTCTTTACTGGATATTCAACCAAACAACATGTTGATCGAAGCGTCCACTATTTTCTGGGATAGAGAAAGGTCTGCGTTCCATTTTGGCAACATAGAAATGACCCCTCTCTTTGAGGAGATAGGGGGCTTTGCGGGATTACCTTGGGACAGTCCGGTTTGTTGGTACCGAAGAACCGTGCCACTAAGGGGTTCCTGAAAATGATGGGTTTGAAGAAGAACGATGGTTTAGAGTGCCTGACATAGCCCTACATACGTTTTGATTATCTCTGTGAATGATACGGCCATAGCAAATCCTATCGTATCTTCCAAGATGAGTTCTCCATTACTTCCTTGGGTCATATTCACCGCAGGGTTTTTGTGTTCGTCGTTTGCTTCCTAGGTCTGATGGTGTTTCCAAGCAAAGGAGACCGGATTCACTAGGCTGGCTATGGTAGCCAAAACCTTAATGGAAGGGATCGAAGGGGAAACATATACCATTGTCCCTATGATCATAGCAGACATATACCGAGCCTTGGACCACGGCCAGAAGGGGGCCAAACACTTTAAGGGTTGCAATCTTCTATTACAGGTTTGGTTATTAGAGCATCTCCAGAGAGGCCAATATCGTCAGAAATTTCCACGAAGGGTGTGGAATGATCATATAGCCTTCCACCACCCTAAGAGAATGACCTACATCCCTGATAGGTTTGCTCAACCGGAAAATGCTACAGAATGGGGCAGTTTTTTGATAATTTGACCGAGGACCAGGTTCAATGGATGTTCGAATGGTTCCTTACCAGTGAATTCATCACCAGGTCGAGGGACGCTCCGCAACTGGTGTTGATTGGTTTGAGGGGAATATATCCCTATGTTCCCATCAGGGTCATGAGACAGGCGGGTAGAAAGCAAGTTATACCGCGAGTCTCCAAAATGAGTCATTACAGGGCAGATTTTTAGGGCGACGATATCCCGTACAAATGTGAAGCTCAGCATCTGTGGCATCTCAAGGTTATTGTAGAAAAGGACACCATCGAGCCTGACAGATACCACGCAGGGCATCTATGATTTTACCTATCATGGTTGGAAGACGGCATAGCAGGGATAGTTGAGCCAGGCATCAGCAGAAACAGGGTCATAGAAGAAGCGGCTGGGCTCAGGTGAAATACAATAATCTGCGCAAAAGGGTTCGTGAGTCCAAGGCCGAGCATCTAGATCAACACAAGACTAATATGGAACTGATGAATGAGTGGAAGGAAAGGGCCATCAAATCTAGTGAAAGGTTGGAATATTTGGAGCAGGGTCTGATGGAGCTAGAAGAAAAGACAAGAAAAAAGGTCGTCGACTGCCAGAATGCTGAGGGAAATGAAGGAGGGCATCTAGCAAGGGTATACCTGCTGTTCAGCATGCACGACCTGGGGAACCTGATTGACAGAACCAAGAAGACCAAGCCTGGGGAAGGTCCTTCGGGGACTAAGTAGTCTAGGTTTCCTTTTCATTGCTTTTACCAATGTAATAAGGCCAAGTGACATTAGTGACTTTATTTCGTGCTCATTATTTTAGTGTCGTTTTGGACTCGTCTATTTTACATTAATGAAATGAGGCATTTTTGCATCTAAGTTCTCCAAAATCAACTTGTCTCTAGGCCTATGTCTGGCACAACGAGGCCCCCCAAATTAGGACACGATTTTATTCCTGCACTATGTGTTTAAATACTGCAATATTTTCTCNCTTTTTTTTTTTTTTTTTTGTTTCTTTTGATTATTCTCTCCCCAAAGGTTGGTTCGTGCATTCTCGCATCATCATCATATCACACAAGATCCAGGGGGGGCCTCCACCTCCTCCTCCTCCTAGTCCACTTAAAGCAAAGGCAAAGGCAAAATGGAAGATTGGGGCAACATCAGACAGGAAAACACAACGCCAGTGGAACGAACAGAAGCCCTTGACAATCAAGGTACTCAGGTTCAGAATGATGCTATGTCACAACTCGAGCAAAGGTTGTTGAAACTCCAATGGGAGCTTGAGCATCTCCGGAACTTGGCAAATTTATCCTTCTCACTCAGTGTCCAAGATGCCATACCTCCTCAGAACACCCCAAACAAAACATAACCCTCCCACAACTCATCATCATACAACTCCACCGAAAAAACAAATTATCCCACCACAGCACCAGCACAACACTTTCCACGCTCCAAGAAATACCCCGCTAATTATCCCTGAACCATAAGACTCCACAAGTGACCACCTCTATGCTCAAACACCAGGTCATCAGAACAACCCCATATACGTGGAGACTCTACCTTAATCCACCCAACATATTGCTTACACACCTGAATCCAGTGAGAAGGATATGCTCATTAAAAATTTGGCCGAGGAACTCAAGAAGCTGACTAGTCGATTTCAGGGCGTTGAAGGAAGCGAGGGAGTCGAAGGGTTCAACTACGAAGATCTCTTCATACAGCCCGATGTTGGACTACCGGAGGGCTACAAACCTCCTAAGTTCAAAATGTTCGATGGTACAGGTGATCCCAGGGTCCATATGAGGACCTATTGTGATAAATTGGTTGGAGTAGGAAGAAACGAGAAGATTCTCATGAAATTTTTCATGAGGAGCCTCACAGGAGATGCTTTATATTGGTACATCAGCCAAAACCCTAAGAAGTGGTCCGACTGGGTAAGTATGGTGGCATCAAACTTCATGGACCGATTCAAGTTCAATACGAAGAACGCACCAGACGTGTTCTACATCTAGAACCTTAAAATGAAGCCCACCGAAACTTTTCGCAAGTATACCGCTCGCTGGAGATCTGAAGCAGCCAAGGTCAGGCCTGCCCTAGAGGAAGAACAAATGAACAAATTCTTCGTCCGGGCACAAGACCCGCAGTATTATGAGAGGTTAATGGTGATTGAAAACCACAAATTCTCTAACATCATCAAGCTGGGTGAGAGAATTGAAGAAGGTATTAAGAGTGGAATGTTCACTAACTTTGAGGCCCTACAATCCACCAACAAAACCTTGCATTCTGGTGGTATATCCAAGAAGAAAGATGCAGGAACGGTAATGGTTGCATAGGGACCCAAATCCCCGTTGGTATACAGGCTACTCACCTATCAAGCACCCTCCCCTACCTATCAGTCAGCACCTCCACCAACATATCAGCCATCTCCACCATCTACATATCAGCCTACTTCCCCATATATTCCCAACCATCTCCTGTTTACCATACCTACAACTCTCAAGCCATCTCACTTCCAATTACCCCTCTACTCGCCAAAATTTCTCGAGACCTCGACCCAACTTTGATCGCAGACCTCCTAAACAATACACTTACATTGCTGAACCTATCGACCAGTTGTATGAAAGATTAAAAGTTGTTGGTTATGTCACTCTTATCCCTGCTATAACCCCTGAAAATCCATCCCAAATGGGTCAATCCAAACAAGACATGTGCATACCATTCCGGCATGAAAGGGCATACAATTGATGAATGTCGCTCATTAAAGGATAAGATCCGGTCTATGATTGATAACAAGGTCATCCAGGCAAAAGAAGTTGATCCCAATGTTCACAACAATCCGCTTCCAGACCATAGGGGTGTGAACATGATAGAGATAGAAGAAGATTAGGACCTAGAGGGGTCGATCGGGTTAATATAGAAGGTGATGACCCAAAGAAGCCAGCAGACACCCTTAATCCCATCATAGTCCAGATTTAGCTATCCGGAGATGTCGAGGTAACTGCGTCACTCCCATT
This sequence comes from Nicotiana knightiana, assembly GCA_005239525.1. Taxonomy (NCBI): domain Eukaryota; kingdom Viridiplantae; phylum Streptophyta; class Magnoliopsida; order Solanales; family Solanaceae; genus Nicotiana; species Nicotiana knightiana. The sequence continues at coordinate 17,152 of ML404349.1, read as the reverse complement.
CAAGTTTGAAACGGCACCACCTGCAAACACGCATTTGCCGTTCGAGATTGAAGTTATGTCGCCTGCTAAGGCACATATTCCATTTGAAGTGAAAGTAGCTGCACCAATCACAGTGACTGTGTCAACCACGCCACCTTTCAACGACAAGGCTGTACCTTGGGACTACATGGCTGAAGCAAGGAGGAAAGGTAAAGTCAAGATAGAAGAAGTTGGTGCTGCACAGGGGATGACAAGTACAGGCAGGGTCTATACACCTGAACACTTGGCAGAGTCGAGCAAGAAGGCTTCCAACAAACCACCCGTCATTGAGATAGGCCCAGATGATCTTTGGAGGAAGGTGCAGGCCAGGGAATACTCAGTCACCGATCAGCCGAACAAAACTCCAGTCCAGATATCCATTCTGTCATTGCTGCAGAATTTAGAGACACACAGGAATGCTTTGATGAAAGTGTTGAACGAAGCATATGTGCCAAATAACATAACTAGTGGAGAAATGGCCAATATGGTAGGTCAAGTACTGGAGAGTTACAAGATCACTTTCAACGAGGACGAGTTGCCGCCTGAAGGGCTAAGTCATAACAAAGCACAACACATCACTGTGCAATGTGAGGACTACTTCATCACCAGGATTCTGATCGACGGCGGATCAAGCCTCAACATCTGTCTGTTGACAACACTCAAGAAATTAGGCAAAGTTGCACGAGATCAAAGAAGTATCTATGAATGTAAAGGCTTTCGACGGTTCTCAAAGGTCTACCATCGGCGAAATCAGTCTTTGTCTGCAGATGAGACCTACACGGTTCGAAATTGAATTTTAGGTGATAGACATATCGACATCCTATAATCTGTTGTTGGGACGTCCGTGGATACATGCCGCTGGGGCTGTAGCATCAACATTGCATCAGGTGGTAAAATTTGAATGGAACCACCAGGAAGTGATCATCCATGGAGACGGAAGCAATCCTATCTATGTTTACCACACCATCCCGGTGATTAAAGGTAGAAGAAGGTTGGGTGGAGAAACCTACCACCACATTGAACGGATCAATGCAGTAGAAAAAGATAAATGGTGGGATAGTAAGATAGAGAGCATACTGAATTGGAGTGGATACGAGCCTGGCGGAGGACTCGGTAAGAATCTTCAGGGGATTTCCAAACAAATACAGTTGAAGCACCATGGCACCACTTTTGGGCTGGGATACAAATACACATGGCAAGATTACGAGAACTGGTCTCCACCATGGCGCGGTCCTTACTATCCATTGGAAAAGACGATACCTCATTTGGAGCAGACCTTCCAGCAAGCCGACATAATATGGGGGTCAGAGGAGGAAGAAGCATTGGAAGCTTTGAAAGATTTATTCCTGTAAGATGGTGACATGGGCTGCTGTGTTATTGTTGAGGAGCAGGAAGAGGAAGGCCCTACCATCCAAGCTGTGAGCAAGGGATCATTTCTCAGAATTGGATTGTCAGCCCATCCAAGGACCGACGAGTCCCGGGCTAGCAAGGCTAAACAAGAATTGATTATTTCATTTTTGCTAATGATTTCCTTTTCCGCATTTCCATTTTTTACATTTTCCAATAAAATCTCCAATGTTCCAAAACATTCAAAAATCAATTTTATGTTTAAACGAATCTCTGTTCATTTACTATCATTTTCTCTCATTATTTATCTTACAACATTACTATTTTCTGTCTTGATGAACCAATGACTGTGACATGCAATGAGACAACGCAACAAAAGGACAGTGATTCAGAAGAAGAAGATACCATACCCGATGAAATTATCAGAGAAGTTGAGGATTTTGAAAATAGACCTATGTCCAATCTGGACGAAATCAAGATAGTCAACCTGGGAGATTCAGAAACTGTCAAGGAAACTCGCATCATCATTCATCTATCACCGTAAGAGAAAGTGGAATACACACAATTCTTGAAAGAGTATGAAGACATATTTGCATGGTCGTACAATGACATGACTGGTCTAAGTACATCCATTGTGGCTCACAAGTTACCAACCAATCCAATGTGCCCGCCGGTAAAGCAGAAGCTCAGAAAATTCAAGCCTGATATGAGTCTGAAAATCAAAGAGGAAGTTACCAAGAAAATCAACGCCAAGGTTCTTAGGGTAGTTGAATATCCGACATAGTTAGCCAACATCGTGCCAGTAACCAAGAAATATGGAAAGGTCAGAGTTTGTGTCGACTACCGGGATCTCAACTGGGCCAGTCCGAAGGATGATTTTCCTCTCCCGAACATACACATGTTGATTGATAATTGTGCAAAGCATGAACTTTAGTCGTTCGTGGATTGTTTTTCTGGTTACCACCAGATTTGGATGGATGAGGAAGACGCTGAGAAAACGGCTTTCATTACGTCGTGGGGAGTTTACTGTTATATGATGATGTCGTTCGGCCTAAAGAATGCTAGGGCCACCTATATGAGAGCTATGACCACTATCTTTCATGATATGATACATAAAGAATTTGAGGTGAATGTGGATGACGTCATCATCAAGTCCAAGAGAGCCACCGACCATACAGCAGATTTGAGAAAATTCTTCGACAGGCTGCAAAAGTACAACTTGAAGTTAAACCCTGCAAAGTGTGCGTTTGGAGTTCCTGCTGAGAAATTGCTTGGGTTCATCGTCAGCCGCCGAGGAATAGAATTGGATCCATCAAATGTCAAAGTCATCCAAAAATTGCCACTGCCAAAGAACAAAAAAGATGTGATAAGTTTCCTGGGACGCCTTAACTACATCAGCCGATTCATAGCCCAGTCCACGGTTATAGGTGAACCGATCTTCAAGATGCTGAAGAAATATGCTGCGACCGAATAGACCGAGGATTGTCAAAAGGCTTTTGACAGAATCAAGGAATACTTGTCAACATCACCAGTCTTGGTCCCACCAGAGCCAGGTAGACCCTTGCTACTCTACCTTGCGGTATTAGATGGAGCTTTTGGCTGCGTTCTGGGGCAGCACGACGAGACAGGAAGAAAGGAACAGGCTATTTATTATCTGAGTAAGAATTTCACTCCATATGAGGTACGGTATTCTCTACTAGTACGTACCTGCTGTACTCTAACCTGGGTAGCCCAGAAGCTGAGGCATTACTTTTGTGCCTACACAACGTATCTCATATCAAGGATGGATCCCTTGAAATATATCTTTTAGAAGCCCATGCCCATTGGAAAACTGGCCAAATGGCAAATCCTGCTGAGTGAGTTCGACATTGTCTATGTGACTCAGAAAGCGGTCAAGGGGCAAGCACTGGCAGATCATCTTGCCAAGAATCCCATGGGAGGAGAATACGAACCCCTGAAAAATGTATTTTTCCCGATGAAGAAGCGCCATTCATAGGGGAAGACATTGCAGAATCCTATGACAGGTGGAGAATGTTCTTCGACGGAGCAGCCAATTTCAAAGGAGTCAGCATTGGAGATGTACTGATATCGAAAACAGGTCAACACTATCTGGTATTTTCCAAACTTAGGTTTCCATGTACCAACAATATGGCAGAATATGAGGCCTACATATTAGGGCTCAATATGTCCATTGACATGAATATCCAGGAGTTGCTAGTAATTGGTGACTCAGATCTGCTGAAACACCAAGTACAAGGAGAATGGGCTACCAAGAATTCCAAGATATTGCCATATCTGCACCATGTGAAGGAATTGAGGAAAAGGTTCACAAAGACAGAATTTCGGCACGTCCCCAGAATTCAGAACGAGTTTGCTGATGCATTGGCCACTCTATCATCCATGATACAGCACCCAGATATGAACTTCATTGATCCTATTCTAGTAAAGATCCATAGCCAACCAGCATATTGTGCCCACATTGAAGAAGAAGAAGAAGAAGGAGACGGGAGACCATGGTTCCACGACATCAGGGAATATTTGTCAAAGGGAGACTACCCAGAGCTTGCGAATCACACTCAGAAACGCACGCTCCGGAGATTGTCCAATAATTTCTTTCTCAACGGAGGAAACCTGTATAGGAGGACTCCTGACTTGGGATTATTAAGATGTGTCGATGCAAAGGAAACCTCCAGACTACTTGAAGAGACACATGATGGGACCTGTGGCCCACACATGAATGGTTTTGTCTTAGCAAAGAAAATACTCAAAGTCGGTTACTTCTAGATGATCATGGAAACGGACTGCATCGAATATGTCCGGAAATGCTATCAATGTCAGGTACATGCAGATATGATAAAGGTACCCCCAAATGAGCTCAATGCAACAAGCTCACCTTGGTCGTTCGTCGCCTGGGGAATGGACGTTATTGGACCAATCGAGTCCACGGCCTCAAATGGACACAGGTTCATCCTAGTAGCTATTGATTACTTCACCAAATGGGTCGAAGCGGCATCATACAAAGCAGTGACTAAGAAAGTCATGGCAGACTTTGTCTGTGACCGTATCATTTGTCGGTTCGGGGTTCCGGAGTTAATCATCACCGACAACGGCTCCAATCTCAACAGTGATCTGATGAAAGCCATGTGCGAGACTTTCAAAATCAAGCACAAGAATTCCACAGCGTATACACCACAAATGAATGGAGCTGAGGAAGACGCCAACAAGAACATCAAAAAGATATTGAGAAAGATGATAGAAAAGCACAAACAGTGGCATGAAAAATTATCATTCGCCTTACCGGGATACCATACCACAGTCCGCACATCAACCGAGGCAACTCCTTATTTACTGGTTTATGGTACGAAAGTTGTTATCCCTGCCGAAGTGGAGATTCCTTCCTTAAGAATCATACAAGAAGCTGAGCTCAACGACGCAGAATGGATCAAAGGCCGCTACGAGCAGTTGGCCCTCATAGATGGGAAAATGATGAATGCAATATGTCATGGTCAACTTTATTAGAATAGAATGTCCAGAGCCTTCAACAAGAGAGTCAAGACAAGACAGTTCACACCGGGGCAGTTGGTGTTAAAGAAGATCTTTCCACATCAAGACGAAGCCAAAGGAAAATTTTCTCCCAACTAGCAAGGTCCGTATATGGTTCACTGAGTATTGACAGGAGGAGCTCTCATACTTGCAGAAATGGACGGAGAAGTTTGGCCAAAGCCAATCAATTCAGATGCAGTCAAGCGATATTATGTGTAACTCTATGCTTTTCTTCAAGGATGTAATATGAACTACGCCTGACCTGATTCCCGTTTAAGAGGGGATATGTAGGCAGCCCTATGGATTCGGTCATAATTCAATAAAAATCTCATTTCCCCCGCAATTGGAAACTGGGCCAGAATTTTGAGGAGGACCATCAAAATTCTGAAGCAAGTTCAGCTGATCGCAACATGTACAACGGCCAGAATCGTCAACCATCTAACTGGGGCAGAAGTTTGAGGAGGACCCTCAAAATTCAGTAGCATGAAGTTGCAACGTCTGGAACCGTGTCACGGCATCGGTTTAATTAAATTTCTTAAAACATATTTTATATTATGTCTTTGCAAAATCATGCATACATTTTCCAAATATAGCTCTGTTTAGCCAAACGCTACCCCGATGACACAAACAGAATCATCAGACCAAGCAGAGCGAAGCAAGTAAAGCTAGTGGAGATACGAACCAACTTTCCCCACCTACAGATCTCACAATTTTCTTTGGATGTAGGAATAAAAAACAAACAGGTTTCGAAGTCACAAACTCCAACACAGTCGCAAAAGCAAAGTTTACTATCACCACAAAAGGGCGAACATGCTTCATAGTCACATTTCTCGCAACAATCGCAATACCACAACCTATTAACAGCTAAGAAATTCTACTAGCATTTGCTGTTTGTTCCTATTTGCATAAGGCTAATCATCCGCCTTCCGTCTGCATAAGGCTAAGCTCTTCCTTCATTTGCATGAGACTAAGCTATGTCTCCATTTTTGCACGAGGTTAAGATCTACCTCCCATTTGCATAAGGCTAATCATTTGCCTCCTATTTGCATAAGGCTAATCATCTGCCTTCCATCTGCATAAGGCTAAGATCTGCCTTCATTTGCATGAGAATAAGCTCTGTCTCCATTTTTGCACGAGGTTAAGCTCTACCTCCCATTTTCATAAGGCTAATTGTTGTCTTCCTATCTGCATGAGGCTAAGCTCTGCCTCCAATTTACTTTTTCATCGAGACTAAGCATTGTCTCTCAAGCACAGTTTACTTCGCTTCTCTTTCGGGCTAAGCTCTACCCTTCAACTCACAAGAGTAAGCTCTGTCTTGTCAAGCATCATATTATATCATGGGCTGAAATATCGCCAAACTATCCAAGGGCGTCATAGTTTGGAGGCACCATCTTCATGGCCCGAGAACGTTATGTCATGGCCTGAGGATCTCTCTCAATTTTTCATATCATTATTCAAAGGCGTCATCGTTTGGAGGCACCATCTTCATGGCCCGAGAACATCATTTCAGGGCCTGTGAATCCTTCATCAAACAATTCATGGCCCAGGACATCATGGTCTGAGGACGTCATCCCTAATCGTCTGAAGACAACATTCATAGTCCAACGGGAGCTTGCATCATGTTTAAATTTACGCACAGTATATGCTTGTATTGCTTTTATTTGTAGGTAACTCGACAAGCGACGGCTACCCCGCAGGAGCGATCCCGCTCCAGTTCTCCCAGCCATATCAAACCTAACCTCTTCCGTAGAACCGTTCATTCATCTAGCCCCCTAGATGTTGCGTCTGTTATTGTGATGACTTCACCGGTATACTTCGCTGATGGATCTGGAACTACATACGGAATGATTCATGTAAAAACAGGGCTATGTAGGCAGCTCAGAAGCCAGGGTGCGGCCTAAATCTCTCCAAACCGTTTCGCTCGGTCAAAATTGGCCATCATGTCTTACCCGACAAACTCTTTCATCTTTTCCGGGTAAAGAGCGCAGGTGTTGATACCCAATTTTTTCTCAAAATATTTTAAATTTGCATATATAGCTTCAAAATCATGTATCCGTAGCAATTGATATTTTTCCACAGTTTCCCTATATTTGTATTAATCTATCCAGCATTTTATTGCCAATAAATAAGTATAAAATTGTATTACAAATGATTTCAAAATCATTTCTTGGTTTCATTAATTATTTTTGGTCCTATTAATACCAAATTATTTCATAATTAGCCAAATTGGCACCTTTTGGATATAATTGTAATAACTTTGCAATTATAGCCCAATCATACGATTTTATACTATTTTTATCCAAAAATTTATCATTTGTATTTTTAAAATACTAAGTAATCATTTTTAATTATTTACTATGCATGAAATTCATTTTTTTATAATTAACAGCTATTTTTATAAATTGTTTTAATTAATTTACATTGGGTATTTAACAAATAGCCACTTTCATTTCATTTATAGCCTAATTAAACCAGACCCAAGTCTGATTAAAAACGGCCCAAATACCCCAGGCCCAATACATCATCCTACCCGACCCAATCCCTTGTCTAATCTGGATCGTTGATCAATTTTAATCAACGGTCCAGATCTCCCTTTTCCTTAATCTGGATCTGTTAGTTATGAATTCGTTCTGATTTTTTTGTGATTTTACCCTATTTTGCTTATTAGGGTTTATGATTCTTTACTTCTTCTGCCTATATTATGTTTATTCTGTCAATTCGTACTATGCTCTATGTGAATCCCTAATTTTGTATGATTTTACCCTATTTGGACTATTAGGATTTCTGATTTTTCCTGTTATGTGTTTATTCTGCTTGTTCTCATAAATTTGTGCTAGTTTCTCCAAAATCAGTACTAGTTGCTATATTTGAATCTTTGAATCTCTGTGATTGATCCTTCACTGATTTTTTGTGATATTCTCTACTGATTTTAACCTTTAAGATATTTTCTTACCTTAATCTATGGTCGAGCATGCTGTCAACTGATTCTTAAGTATTATCCTTAATTATAATATGTTGAACCTAGCCTCTATTACATGTTCTATACTTATGCTATGCTAAAACTATTTCCTTATGTGTTATATTCAGCCTTATATGATTTCCTTCCTTATTTATTATCTGCATATTACCGTTTGAAGTTAACTCCTTAATTAAAGAGAGTACTTATACTGATTTGATTCTAATTGATACATAGTTCCATAATTACTGCTTAACTATAATTCTTGCCTTATTTTCTACCTAGTCTTAAACTATATATACACTACTTTTTCATTCAAACACACGGACACATTGCTCTAAACTCTCTCGTATACACAAATACTCTATTATGCTCTCCTTCTGGTTACTTGCTATTATCAACCGGCTGCAAGCCAAGGCTGATTATTCTACCCCCTTACTCTTCATTCTGTGTTTGCTATCTCCTATACCGGTATGTCCTAATTTCAGTTTAAGTTTCAAAAACAATATGTTTCTTTTAGTTCTTCAATTCATCCTGTTTCTAATATGTTTTTACCTATGGTTTTGTTGTGATGTCTGCACTTGAACTTCTTGCACTGTTATTCACTTAGCATGTTATGTACTCCCCTCCCTTAGACTCAGCATGCTTATGAAATCCTATCCCCCTTTTAATATACCTCAATATGATTCTGCCTTACTTATGCTTCTCTGATTATTGGCATGAACTTTTCTGTGACAAAACAATTTGTACCTTATGTTATTCGGTTCTGAGTGATCCTAACGTTTATGCTATATCCTTGATCCCTGGATGCCCCATATCATATTGTTGATTTTGTACATAAGTGTTCCTGGAACTATGTTCTTACCTATGTGCCTTGTGTGTCCCCAATCCCCCATTACCCCTGTTTGGTGTTGTTAAACCTGCCTTGGTTCTCTGTTCTTTGGCTGTATGAACCTGTTTTGGGTGATATGTTTGGATTGTTGCTTGCTACTCTACTCTCTTCTCAAAAACTGTTATCCTACTCAATCTTTTCAAAACTATGTCAAGCACTCTCACTCTACTCTAGATATTTAAGTTCTGCCCCTCTCTGCGACTGCTTAGGGATCCTTATGAGATCCCTCTGAACTCTGATGCATAGATGGCCCTTCCACACTGCACTTACTCCATTATGGTTATGAAATCTGGGTGTGAGCACTGCCCGGGATCCCTTGAGGTCCTTAGGGAACTCTGACACACCCGGATATGAGAAAGGCTATGAAACATTTGGGCACTTGAGGTTCTGGAAGTCTGGGCAGGTTTTCAGGCTCTCTATAGTTTAACTTCTTCTTTTCCTTTATCTATTTACGTAATTTATCCAGCTGGTCTGTAATATTTATTTGTAAATGAATATTGGGGATGGCTAGTGAAATGGGAGGGGAAAGCCATATAATTTCATCAATGCCACTGGGTAGAAACCATGTCTTAAGCTTTACATTTCCTATATCTGCATTAGAATCCATGCTTAGGATCAACATGCCAAACATGCATTAGATATCATGTCTTTAAGGCTTTTTCATGTTTACTGCTTTAACATACAACATACCTCAATTTATGTTTGTGCCTACCACTTAGAAATCCTGCTCCTTAGGCGATAAAATTAATACTCTTGTGCATTCATGAATCATGCTTAACAACTCTGTAATTCTCTATGCATTTTAGAAATCATTCTTTGGTAATCCTGTGCATCCTGAAATTATATCCTAGTCACCCTGCATTCACGTGTGCATACTAGATACCATGCTCTAGGATTTCGTTTACATTTACTTAACTACGCCTAGTTTAAACTGCTGATTCATGAAAAGGTATAAAATAACCTCGCATATGATTATCATGTATGTTCTTAATAGAAATTGGTAACTATCTCTGCATTCTCAGATTTACATCACTTAGAACAACATGTTTTAGGTAAAACAACCTCTGAACTGTTTAATAATTCTTGTAGTCACTATGCACAACTCCACGCCTAACCAAGCCTTAGGTAATAATCTCTTACAAATGAATATTGTTTTCATTGCGTTTGCTGCCTAAGGGCTAACAGGTTTTTTTTAAAACCAGTAGGCAAGCTGATTAGGTCCTTGCTATTGAGTTTATAAACAAGTTGCATACTTATGTGCATTGATATTCACTTAGATATCCTCTCTTATGATTCTGTCTAATAAAACTGCCTCTTGTTTTGTGTTTGAGACGTGCTGTTTATGTGCAATATCTGTGGAGGTAAATTTGAGCCTTTTAAACTGCTTTTCCCGCATTTATTTGTAAAGTCCTACTTGTTCTTACCTGTCGCCTAAATATTTATCCTTTTAACCTTAGGGAGTTTTTTCTAGAACTGCCTATATTTAGAGGTCCTAAATTCCTCTAGGGCCATTAAGAAGGGACGGGTAACAACACTCATAGAGGTCGTTAAATAAACTCGCTTAATAACTACTAAGGGGTGGGAAAGGGTAGACATAGATATGATATCTGGTGCGCTAATGCCACGAGTAGCCCCTCTTCTGAGGAGTGATTACCGAGCATNAAAACCTCCAGAACTTTGTATATGTGCTTAGACTTTAAATCTTTTAAACTTAAGCACATATGTGTGCTTGGACTGCAAATCTTCTCAAAACATTCATCTATTTACCTATGTGTTTATTACTTATATGTTATCTGTTCACAAAGTTTGTTTGGGTCGGGAACCATAGTTGTGGACTTCGAGGGGTGACTAACACCTTCCCCTTGTAGTAATTTCAGGCCCTTACCCTATTTCTGGTTATCTAATCTGTATTTGTAAATATCCTTTAGTAGGTGCCCTAACGCACCTTAACTCGTTAGGTGGAGACTCTTCAATTCCTTACCCTTTTCCCAAAAGGAAACGAGTTGTCCCAATAATGTCGAATACCCTGACCAATCCAAAAGGGGAGGAAAGAGGGGGCGCGACACACGTGCGGACGGAATTGAATTTCGGGAAGTTGGGAGTTGATTTGGATGGAAAATTATCATTTCGGAAGCTTTAAGTTGGAAGAATTGACTAAAGTTTGAATTTTGAGTAAACGACCCCGGAATTGGGATTTGAAAGTTCTAACAGGTTTGTATGATATTTTGGACTTGGGCGTATGTCCGGATAGGGTTTTGGATGACACGGGAGCGTTATGGCGCTTATTGTGGAAAGTTGGTATTTTGGAAAATTTTCATACATTTGGGTTGAAGTGTATTTTCATGTTATAGATGTCTGTTTGGGATTACTAGCCTCGGAATATCTTTGTATGGTGATTCTAGTCTTAGGAGCATTTCAGGATGCGGATTTAAAGGTTCGTAGGTCATTTCGGGGTCATTTCGCGAAATTTGGAAATTTGAAGGTTTTTGGAAAGTTTGGCTGGGAGTGTACTTTTTGATATCGGGGTCTGATCTCGATTCCAGAAGTTGGAATAGGTCTGTGATATCACTTGGGACTTGTGTGCAAAATTTGAATTCGTTCCAGATTGATTTGATATGTTTTGACACAAGATATAGAGTTTGGGAATTTATAAGTTCGATCTGATGCATGATTCATGATTTTAATGTTGTTTGACATGGTTTATGGCTTCGACTAAGTTCTTATTGTGTTTTGGGACTGGTTTGTGTAATTGGATGGGGTCCGGGGAGCCTCGGGTGTGTTTTGTATGTGTTTGGGTTGTGTCGCGCTCTTATTTGATGTTTCAACGTTGTTTCTTTGAGAATAAAGGGAAATATATTGAGAAAATCACCTTTGATTTGTGATTGTATTGAACCATGAGATCTTTATCATAATTAATGATCCATAGCAATAAGAATCGCCGAATTTCGATGTTGTATGAGAGAGTTATGCCTATTTATGTGTCAGACAAAATTGCTGGTTTCTGGTGCGAAGCTTTGTTCTTAGCAAAGCGAAGAAGGATTGATGGTTTGATCGGTCCACGCAAAAAAATTTCTCTTCTCGAATGCGAAGGTCTTCCGCTAAGGCGATGAAGAAAAATCATCTAGACATTGTTTTAAACCGAGAATTTTAGTATTTTGGGCATATCTTGAGTTCTAGAGGTCCGTTTGAGGTGATTTTCACGGCGTTGTTCTCGTATCAACAAGGGGGTAAATATATGACCTTTAATTTTATTTTTATCCATGATTATTTTCGTTGGTTATTATTTTTATCCATGTTTGGATTGTAGAAATTGGGAATTTGAGCCCCTAAGTTGAGAAATGGTAAATCCTTTATTTAATGTCAACTCATGGATGAAATTGGATTATTTTCTGTATATAGACCATATGGGTTATGGTTAATATTTATATTCCAAAAATTTTGGAATTCGGCCACGTGGGCCTGAGCGTCGGCTTTATTAACTTTTCGAGTGGTGTTGGGGATTGTTATAAATTGATTTATTATGAGTATTAGAGTATATTTTTATTAGTTTGCACATTGTTTGACTAGTTTTGGAGCGACGACCATCAATTTGAGGTGTTAGCATTGGAGCCGGTTATGGAACTCCGGAGCAAGGTAAGTCTCTTGTCTAACCCTGTGAGAGGAAAACTACCCCTAGGTGATATTAATTGTCATGTGCAACTAGTTACGGGTTCTAAGTACGCATGAGGTGATGAGAGTTCATACGTAGCTAAGGCATGTTTATGTCCGGGTAGACTTAGGATTTTTATCATGCAATATCTGAATTACTTGAACTTATTCTGTTGACTTAACTAATTGGAAATATGTTTGAAGTTGATTTAGAAATTTAATACATCTTAGGCCTAGCCTTATCACTTGAATTGTTGGCAAGAAAAATTGAGAAACAGTAAAGGTGGTTTAGACCACTACTACAGGATTGTATTTTCTGCGGTTATGGAAATTCAGTCGCATGTTGCAATGGTTCTCCTAAAATGAGTTAAGTGAAAGGTTTCTATATGATAGAGTGTTTATTCTATAAGTGGTTCAGGAGTTATGATGGAATTCTTGTACTCTCGTAGGCATGTTAGGTGCAATGAGCGACATGGGAATTGAAAGTTGAGGATCAAGGTTGCGGTTTGGTGTTGACAAGAATGTCACGAGTTCAGATGAGCAGGAAAGAATTCAGATGTTTAGAGTAAGCTGGTATTGTCTTAGCGTCACCTGAGAACGGTGTTTTGTGTAAGAGGCTTTGTGTACTGATTTACAAATTCTCGATTCGCTTTGCAGCAGTGTATGGCCGGTGGTATGGATGTGAAGACTTTGCTACCTGGTGAAGGAGGTCTTGGGGGCGTATCCCATGGGAAAATTGTACATGGGTGACATATAGTCACTTGATTGATTAGATATTTAAACCAAGTATGGGGATTACGGTACTATCGCTAATGTGAGAGAGTTTATACCTGAGAGGCACTCTATTCCTTAGGTTGTGGACCATGTTAGTTTGTTCCGGATTTGACAATTGCTCTTATGTGTCATGAATAGGTCATTGCGGATCCTTGAAAGGTTATTAGCCTAGTATAGTATGATCATAATCGGCTTGAGGTCCGTTGATGGGTCTAGATGTGGATGTGTGCTCTACTCCAGGCCGGGTGCGTTCATTCGCCATAGCATTTCTTATGGAGGAGTCTTCGAGCATTGATGTTATTTTCGTTGTCAGCTATTTCATGTAATACTCTATTGTGCCATGTGGGTTGTGGGACGGCTTGATTATTCGCACATGTGTTGAGGTCCCACGTAGCGATGGTGTTATGTGAGCAGGATGGCTCTCGAGATGCAGATCATATATCACACCTTAGTTGTGCTTGAGTTTCGTAGCGTATGGCGCTACCCGTCTCCCCAGGATTTGCATTATGCACTTGGCGTGCTTGTGGTTGATATTCTGATATTTTGTGAGTATAAGCGTTACGACTTGATGTGTGTTTTCTATAGATTATTAAGTGTGGATCGGGTGGCACGCCGTCACGTGTACGCTGTTAGGATCGGGTGGCACGCCGCCATGGGTATGTTGTTTGGATCGGGTGGCACGTCGCCACGAGTATCATGGTTGGATCAGGTTGCACGCCGCACCGGTATCATGCATGAATGGGGTTGCATGCCGCAACAGTGTGATATTGAGTGCAGTTCCCCAATATCTATTCTTGTGTGTTTTGTTTCTCATTTTCTCAGAGGAAGGTTCATAACATCTTTTCGGTTGTTTAATTAGTTACGTGGGTTGAGTGGTTCTTTTCAGAGTTTATTTTCCTTATGTATCACATTCGAAAGCTTCTTGGTGCATTATGGCATCATATGAGTTCTTGGTCAATGTTTGAGGTGGCTTATTGCCGAGCAGCTTGTACTGGGTGAGACGAGATTTTTGGACCTGAAATCAGTGCAATCAAATTTATATAAGGTGTATTAAAGAGCAAATATCATTATTCAGTTCAAAATGAGTTAATGGTCCTTAGCAGAAGGAGAGACTCCATTGATTGTTGATTCGGCAAGTGATTATGAGTATCTACAGATCTCTTCTGTCATGGCAGTAGTTCAAGAGTTGAAACATGGCTTATATATGTTATGAGGTACACTGTGGGCTTCGGGTCAGTGGATATCTCAGTTGTTGTGCTTGGAGGAGCTTGCCCTTGGCAAATGAGTTATGGGGTGCATGTTGTGTGTGAGCATGTAATTTTTAACCTACTATATATTCCTATAAAATTCCATAAATTAATTAATGATTATAAACCTTTGTTGAATTTCAATGTCCGTGTGCAAATCATTTGCATTACATAAATCATAATTTGTCTTTTAAAATTCATAAATGATTTAAAGTTGCATGATTCGGTGCATAACTTCAATCATTTTTGTTGGAAAATTACGGAAAATTATTCTTCAAATAATTACATTTGTTAACTAGAAATTTCAACTTTTAACTTACTCTTTAATTAAAATTTAAACTAGAGTTAGAGCTAATTAATATATTACTTGTAATTGATTGAAATAAATAACAACAAAAATGTTGATTATTTGACACAATGTAGATTTAATGATTAATTTATTCATTTTTTCTAACAAAATTGTGAAATTTATTCCTGAAATGATATGAGTATTAAATTAAATGATATTAATCTTAATTAATTTATAATTAGACAAAAACTAAGTTAGGATTAATTACTACATTTTTTGTTGAGTTTTGATTTAATTCAAATTAATTAGTTAGTTAGATTAGCTAAGAAGGGGAGTAAAATCGGACCTGAGCCAAAATTACCCAGGCCCAAACCCCTTCTCTATACACAAACACACCCAGCCCAAGACCTTACCCGGCCTGCCCAGCCCCAACACCCAAAACGACCCCGTTTTTGTACCTTCCAATCCTAGCCATTGTATCGATCTAATCCAACAGCTCCCAAACCCCCCCAATCCCTAACTATATATATGTCCAAACCACACCCCACCCCCTCATT
>ML404348.1:294324-320915 GCA_005239525.1 Nicotiana knightiana | reverse complement strand
AAGAGGCTTCCCTACTGCTGAAGCAATTGACAGTAACGATCTCTTTGCGAAGAAATTAGGCGGAAAATCAGGTAAAGAGATCCATACAACTTCTAAATCACCAACGTGATGCTTACACTACTTGAGCAACAGGGATTCTTCACGGGGGATCCAAGACAAAATGCTTACAAGCATCTCAAGGGGTTTGTCGATACTTGTTGGGGAGCAAGCAAAAAAAAGTTTCCGAGGATGCACTATGTTTGAGGCTATTTCCCTTTTCTCTACGGGGAAAGGCATTGGACTGGTTAGAGAGATTACCCAATCATTCCATCCATACTTCGGATGAGTTGGCCCAAAACGTCATTGCCAAAATTCTTCTCTCCGGGGCACATGGCTACACTACGTGATGAGATTCTAGTGTTCAAGCAAGATCCCAATGAGCCATTGCACGAGATTTGGGAAAGATATCGTACTATGGTTAAGAGTGCTTGAATAATGATATGACCAAGGCCATGATCCAAAAAACCTTCTGTAGGGGGATCACCACAACAAATCAATATGTTGTAACTCAACTCGCCGGCGGGAACTTCATGAACACGCCTTATGCCGAAGCTTGTGAAATTTTGGATGAGATGGCAGATACTTCGTCGGCATGGAAAAGTAGGGCCAATGTTCCTCAAGGTGATTCAAATGTCATTCACCTACACAAGGAGCTACATGATCATGGGCTAGCTATTTCCGATTTGACAACCACAATGAACCAATTGGCCAAAGCTCAGCTTCAACAAGTTCAACAAGGCCGAAACTAGTGAATGCCATGAAAGGCGTGAATATGATGATGAACAAGAGATAGCAAAGAGTTCAACAAGTACAAAACCGTCCGGAACAATTTGAGTAAGATAATAGTGGGTATGACTAAGGTGATTCGTATAATGAGCAATAAAAAGAAATGCAATATGTCAATAATTATCAAGGTCAAAGAAATAATGTTGAAGGACAAATCAACAACAATGGAGATCACAAGGAAATTGGAACAACCAAAGCCACCAAGGCAATTGGAGTGGTGGTAACAACAATCAAGGTAATTGGGGAAATAACAATAATCAATGCAATTGGAGTAATCAAGGTAACCAAGGCAATTGAGGAAGTAATCATCAAGTCAATTGGGGTGGTAACAATCAAAGAAATTGGGGTGGAAATAACCAAGGGGGTTGGAACAATAATAACAAAGGGAATCGGTGGTCGGGTTTCCAAAGGTCCCCGATGTATCAACAACCAAGCAACCTGCCTCCATATCCGTCACAAGGTTCTATTTCTTCGAATAATGAAATGGGACAGATTGAAAATATTTTCAAGCAAATGATGAAGAAAAATGCCGACTCTGATGCTCAATTAGCCTCCCACAACACTTTTATCCACAATTTGGAGGTTCAAAAAGGCCAAATCTCTCAAGATTTAAATACTACTCCTAAGGGGGCACTACCTAGTGATACAGTGGTGAACCCTAAGGGTGGGAAAAATATGGGACATGCCATGGCCGTAACCACGAGAAGCGTAAGAGGTAGAGATGCAACCACCTCAGATCAAAGAAGAATTGTGGATGATGGTGTGTTGGTTAAAGAAGATGAAACCCCAAGTAATGTGGTTCAAGCTAACGAAGAAGTGAGGATTGACATTGATGAAAGTGTGGAGGAAACCCAAGAGGAAGTGAACCCGTCTAGGGAACACGTGCTTGACATACCGGATCCGGTAGTGCAAATGGCCAAATCACCAATGCCGAGGCCACATCCTCCATATCCTCAAAGGATCGAAAAGCAAGATAGTGAGAACCAATTAAAGAAACTTATTGATATGATGAAGAGTTTTTCCATTAATGTGCCGTTGGTTGAAGCATTGTAACAAATGCCGGGATATGCAAAGTTCATGAAGGATTTGGTAACAAAGAAAAGATCAATTAATTGTGAAATGATAAAGATGACACATCAAGTGAGTGCTATTGTGCACTCAATGACCCTGAAATTGGAAGATCTCGGCGTCTTCACTATCCCTTGCACTATTGGGAGCACCAATTTTGCCAAACCTTTATGTTATTTGGGGGAAAGTATCAACTTGATGCCCTACTTTGTGCTCAAACATTGGGAATGGGGAAACCAAGACCCACATCTATGAGGTTGCAAATGGCGGATCGGACTATGAAGAGGACATTGAGAATTATTGATGATGTGTTACTTCGTGTTGATAAGTTCATCCTTCCAGCGGACTTTGTGATCCTTGATTGTGAGGTTGAATACGAGGTGCATATCATCTTGGGTAGAACTTTCCTTTCTACGGGGAAGGCCCTAGTTGATGTCGAAGCCGGTAAACTCACCTTCCAGGTGGGTGATGAAAAAGTGGTTTTCCATGTGTGCAAATCGATGAGTCAACCAAATAGTAACGAAGTTTTTTCGTTCGTGGATTTAGTGACTGAAGTAATTGTTGATGATGCTAGTGCTATGATGAAACTTAAAGATACCTTAGAAGTTGTGTTTCTTAATCATGATGAGGATGAGAAGGAAAGCTTTATGGAATGTGTCAACTCTTTGCAAGGAATGGGGTGATATACTTATGAGCCCCGAAAATTATCCCTAGATATTGAGGATCGGAAGACTCCTCCAACAAAGCCCTCAATCGAGGAGCCTCCCACCTTGGAGTTAAATCCTTTAACTTCACACCTCAAAATATGAGTTTCTTGGCCCTTGTTCCACTTTACCTGTTATTCTTTCTTCTTACTTGACGAACTTGTAGGCAGATTCTACTTTGGAGGTGCTCCAAAATTGGAAGAAAGATATAGGTTGGACATTGGCGGATATTCGGGGTATAAGCCCCGCCTTTTTCTTGGACAAGATTATTTTGGAGGAGGATGCCAAACTTTCTGTGGAACATGAAAGAAGATTAAATGAAGCAATGCAAGAGATAGTGAAAAAAGGGATCATCAAATTGTTGGATGTTGGGGTTGTTTACCCCATTTTTGATAGCTCATGGACCTCTCCGGCGCAATGTATCCCAAAGAAAGGGGCCATGAATATGATAACAAATTCCAAAAATGAATTGATCCCCACAAGAACTGTCACCGGGTTGAGAGTGTGCGTGGACTATAGGAAGCTCAACAAAGTCACTCAGAAAGATCATTTTCCGCTTCCACATCTTGATAAAATGTTGGATAGGTTGGCTAGACGTGCTTTTTATTTCTTCCTTGATGGATACTCCGGCTACAATCAAATTCTTATTGCTCTTGAGGACCAAGAGAAGACCACTTTCACTTGTCCCTATGGTACTTTCACATTCTCGCGGATTCCATTTGGTTTATGCAATGCACCGACGACTTTTCAACGGTGTATGATGTCTATCTTCACCGATATGGTGGAGGACATTCTTCAGGTTTTCATGGATGATTTTTCCGTGGTGGGGAATTATTTTGAAGAGTGATTGGACAACTTGGACAAGGTGTTGGCAAGATATGAGGAAACTAACTTGGTTTTGAATTGGGAGAAATGTCACTTCATGGTCGAGGACGGCATTGTCCTCGGTCACAAGATTTCAAAGCATGGTATTAAAGTTGATAAAGCAAAAATTGAAGTGATCCCCAAACACCCTTCCCCTACATCCGTAAAGGAAGTGAGGAGCTTTTTGGGTAATGCGGGGTTCTATCACCGATTCATCAAGGACTTTTCTAAGGGGGTAAACCCCTTGTGCAAAGTTCCATTTCAACGAATATTGTATGAAGGCATTCGAATTGCTCAAGTATAAGTTGACTACTACTCCTATTATCACTGCACCTAATTAGAGTTTACCTTTTGAGCTCATGTGTGATGCAAGCGATGTGGCGGTTGGAGCAGTATTGGGGCAACATATCAACAAGATCTTCCATCTGGTTTACTATGCTAGTAAAACCATGAATGAGGACCAAGTCAACTACACAGTGACCAAGAAAGAGCTCTTTGCTATTGTCTTTTCTATGGAAATGTCCCGCCCGTACTTGATGGGTACAAAGGTGATTGTTCACACTGACCATGCAGCGCTTCGATATTTGATGAGAAAGAAAGATTCTAAAACAAGACTAATGCGATGGGTACTTCTTTTACAAGAGTTTGATCTAGATATTCAAGACCACAAAGGGAGTGAAAACCAAGTGGCAGACCATCTGTCTCGGTTGGAGGAGGAGAGGATACCACATGATGGCCTTGAGATAAATGATTCATTTCCCGACGAGCAACTCCTATCGTAGACTTAGCTAATTATCTTGTGAGTGGTATTGTACCGAATGAGTTATATTCAAACCAAAAGAAGAAGCTCAAATGGAATTGCCTTGACTATTATTGGGATGAGCCCTATCTCTTCCAGATTTGTACAGATGGTGTGATCCAACATTGTGTACCGAAGGAAGAACAAATGGGAGTTCTTGAGGCTTGCCACACTTTTCCATATGGTGGTCACCATGGTGGAGCGAGGACGGCTACAAAGATATTAAGTAGTGGATTCTACTGGCCTACTCTTTACAAGGACGGTAGCGATCTCCTCAAGCGTTGTGATGAATGTCAAAGGGCCGATGGTATTTCCAAGAAAAATGAGATGCCCCTCACCACCATCTTGGAGATTGACATTTTTGATGTGTGGGGCATTGATTTCATGGGTCCGTTCGTGAGATCTTGTGGGAACACTTATATATTGGTAGCTTTGGATTACATGTTAAAGTGGGTTGAAGCCATGGCTTTGCCAAACAATGAATCTCAGAGTGTGGTAGCATTTTTCAAAATAGAACATCTTCACAAGGTTTGGTAGGCCATTATTAGTAATGGGGGATCACACTTTTGCAACAAGGCTTTTGATACTTTATTCTCAAAGTATTGTGTCATTCACAAAGTGTCGACCCCCTATCATCCTCAAGCAAGTGGACATGTTGAAGTCTCCAACTGGGATATCAAGAGTATTCTGTCAAAGACCGTTAACGCCAACTAGATAGATTGGTCGAAGAAACTTGATGATGCTCTTTGGACTTATATGAAAGCTTACAAAACACAAATAGGTATGTCTCTGTATCGGTTAGTGTTCGGGAAAGTTTGTCACCTACCTGTGGAACTTGAGCACAAGGCTATGTGGGCATTGAAGAAGCTTAATCTTGAGTGGGATGTCGCCGCCAACTTAAGGGTGGGACAATTGAATGAGCTTGATGAGTTCCGGTTCCATGCATATTCAATTTCATCCTTGTACAAGGACAAGATGAATTACCTCCATGACAAGTATATCCGGAATAAAGAGTTCAAGGAAGGCGATCATGTGCTATTTTTCAATTCTCTGTTGTGAATGTTTTCGGGAAAGTTGAAATCCAAGTGGAGTGGCACATTTGAAGTTGTGCATGTGAAAACCTTTGGTGCATTAGAATTGAAGAACAAAAATGATGAGGTGTTTAGAGTCAATGGTCACCGGGTGAAACACTATCTTGGCAAGGTTGATGATGGTCACATTGTGGCGTTGCATTATTTCATGTGATTGATGGTAACCTGCACCGTGCCGCGATGTTAAATCAGGCGCTTCTTGGGAGGTAACCCATGTTTCTTTTCATTTTTTTTCATTTTTCATTTTTGTAGATGGGTTTTGTATGAGCTAACTGGTTTTGAAGTGGATTGCAGGAATAAGTATGTATTGCAGGGACAATCTGGAAAAATTTGCCAAGTCTGGAACTTATGCACACCGCACCAATATTGTGCGGACCGCAGAAAATGGTCTGCGGCCACACAATTCCTTGTGCGGACGCACAACCGGGGACCCAAAATCACCAACTCTCTGGAGTTGGAATTTGCAGAAAAAGGCAAAAATGCTGCTGCACACACTATAATACGTGTTTGCATGTTACTGGTCGCGTTCACGTATAGCAGGCCCCTAGTGCTCTGCGTTTGTGATTATGGTTCGGCGTTCGCGTAGAAAAAATCCTCCCCCAGCCCAAATCCCCTTCGCAATCGCAAGAATGGCTTCGCGATCGCGAAGCACAACGCATCAGAAACCAACAGAAGTGAAAAATCAGCAAACTTTCTAAGCTCAAAAAGTCTGTAGGCTATCTAAAACTCACCCGAGCCCTCGGGGCTCCAAACAAAACATGCTCACGAGTCCATAAATATCATACGGACTTGCTCGCATGATCAAAACACCAAAATAACGCCTAAAAGTACGAATCGGACATTAAACCACATGAAATTTTCAAGAAAACTATAAAATTTCTATTTTAACAATCGGACATCCGAATCACGTCAAACCGACTCTGTTTCTCAATAAATTTGACAAATGGGTCATAAATATAGTAATGGACTATAGCGGGTCCTAGAATCAAAATACGGACCCGATATCAATAAAGTCAAACATTGATCAATTCTTTAAAATGATTAAACCTTTAAACTTTCAAGTTTTGTCAAAAAGCGATAACTTGAGTTAGGGGCCTCCGAATTCGATTCCAGACATACGCCCAAGTATCAAATCACGATACGGACCCACCGGGACCATCAATATATGGACCCGTGTCCGTTTGCGCAAAACATTGACTGAAGTCAACTCAAATAAATTTTAAAGGAAAAATTTCTTGCTTTATCAATATTTAACATAAAAGCCTCCCAGAAAAACATCCGAACTGCGCACCTAAATCGAGGAAGGCTTAAAGAAGCTAACAGAGGCTTTGTAGCACAAACTTAAGGTCTAATACCCTAGATGAACTATCGGGTCATCATATTGGTAAATGGTAAGGGCCATTTTGAGTTTTTTTTTTAAGTTTTAACACTACAGCTAGATAAGATCGATCGAACTTGTTAGGGTGTTTTTTAGACGTCATTAGCTGCGAAATATGTGTTGGAGAAGGTTTTTTGATAGTACTCTAAGGAATCTGCAAGCGCGTCGAGAAGCTACTAATGAGTCTCCTATACGTCCTATGATGAGGTCGCATGCTAAAGATGTTCAAAATTAGCTGGACTTAATTGAATATCAAGAAGTACATTCTGGTAGAAGATGAGCTAAAAGCCTTGGAGATGCCTCGTAAACATTTAACGTGCTTGTGACAGCATTTGAAGATAATCCGAAGTCAACTTAGACTCACGGAGCATTTACAGTCAAGTTTAATTTGGCTAATATCTATTCCATATCAATAATGTGGTTTTACTTAAGTTATTTCCTAAATTGGGTTAGGGCTAGTCTTTTAGGGACTTTAGCAAGACTGTTGGATGAAATTTCGGTATTGTGAACGAGTAATAACCTCCTCCTTTGTACTTGATTGTCTTCTTGATCTTCTCAAGGTAATTTGATTCCTTGTTAATATGTTTTCCTGCTTCAATAAACTTGATTGGTATTTTATTCTTATTCCAAGGTTCTTCGTCATTATCCGTGGGATTGTGATGTTGAATTAAACCTCAAACTGGATTTTTTGATTACTTTGTTATTTGAATATTAACAAGGTTTTCAATTTTTCTATTGATTATTGGGTTAGTTTCCCTCAATACGTAGTTTTATTTTTTAGCGACCCGGCCGGTTGTTCCGAGAGTTTAGCCATGTTTCCCCTGTTTCTGCTTCATTTTATGTGGTTCAGCCTCAATTATGTGTGTTGGGTCGGTTGGTTCGAGTTCAGAGGGGTCATGATGAGAATTGACGCATTTGGTTCCTCAAGGTAGCCTAATAATTGAGAAAGTCAACTAAGAGTTGACTTAATGGTGAACGACCTCGGAATGAAGATTTTACGGCTCGGATAGCTTCGTTAGATGATTTGGGACTTAGGAGTGTGTTCAGAATATTTTTGTGATGTCCGAAATAGAATTAGGATTGAATCGGCGAAAATTAGTTTTTGGCAATTTTCGGTCGGCAGTGAAAAATAGTCTATCGCGGTCGGAACGGAATTAGGGAAGTTGGAACATGTCTGTAATGTCATTTTGGATATGTCTGCCAAATGTTAGGTTAATCGGAGGTGTTTTAGTTGGTTTCGGCGTAGTTGGCGAAATTTGGGAGTTTCAAAGTTCATAGGCTTGAATTTGATGTGATTTTGGGGTTGTTGTGTTATTTTGGTGTTTTGAAGGCTCGACTAAGTTTGAATGATGTTATGGGATATGTTGGTATGTTTGGTTAAGGTCCCCAGGGCCTCGGGTGTGTTTCAGATGGTTAACGGACCAACTTTTGGCTTGAAAACTGGGCAGATTTTTGCTGGTGAGAGTTTCTGGTTTCCTTCTACGCGATCGCGAGAGCGAGTTTGCGATTGCGTAGATCTATCTAGGGAAGGCAGTATTGTTTTATACGCGATCGCGTGGTGGAGGTCGCGATCGCGATCGCGTGAGTATGAGGTGGTTGGTCATTGCGATCGCGTAGTGATGTTTGCGTTCGCGTAGAGTTAAAGGGGCGCGTGAGTGGGCTGAGCTGTTGTTCTTCGCGATTGCGTATAGTGGTTTGCGATCGCGTGGGTTTATGTCTTGATGAATCGCGATCGCGTGTGGATGTCTGCAATCACGTAGGGTAATTTGATGGGGTAGCAGACTTGTTCCTCGCAATCGCGTGGGAGCTTCCGCGATCGCAGTGAAGAAAAGGCCTGGGCAGTCAAATTTAAGTTCTATTTCGGGGGTTCTTGGTCATAACTTGTTTTTCCATTTGAGAGCTCGGGAGAAGGGCATTTTGGACGAGCTTTTCAGTAAGGTTCTTGTGGTAAGTATTCTTCAATCATCTTTGGTTCAATTTCATGAATTTGTCTTGATTTTCACCATGCAATTTAAGGAATTAAACCCAAAATTGGGGAAGAAGGATGCATGGGAATGGGATTTTTATTTTGAGGATTTGAGTGGCCAATTGTGGTCCGATTTTAGTGTTCTTGGTATGTACGATCTCGTGGGAGGATGAGGATTCTTGCAATGTAAATTTATCGGATTCCGAGACGTGGGCCAGGGGCTCGGGTTTGGCCGAATTTCGAGATTCTTGTATAAATTGATAATTTTCGATTGGGTTGTGTTCCTTGAGTATATATTAATGACGTTGAACTGGTTTTGGCTAGATTCGGAGCAATCGGGAGCCAATCTGAGGGGCAAGAGAATCGCGGATTAGTTTTGTGGCCCGGTGGAGGTAAGTAATGGTTATAAACCGCGAACATCTGGTTGCAATTGCAACCAGTCCTCAATTGCGAACTTTTTGTCGCGAATGTGACATCTGCAGCTGGGTTAAGAGTTGGAGTTTCAGGATTTTAGCTCATTCCTTAATATTTTGAACCCTATACTCGGATTTTGGCGATTTTGGAGGAAATTTTCACCACAAGGATTGGGACAAGTGTTCTTTTCTTGGTTTTGATAATCTTTCATGAGTCTATCTTCAATTTTCGCATTTCGATTAGGATTTTTAAAGAGAATATTGAGGGGGGGGGGTGTAACGACTCGGCCGGTCGTTCCGAGAGTTTAGCCCCATTTTCCCCAGTTATGTTTCATTATATATGGTTCAGCTTCATTTATGTGTGTTGGGTCGGTTGGTTCGGGTTCAGAGCGGTCATGGTGAGAATTGAGGCACTTAGTCTCTTAAAGTACCCTAATAGTTGAAAAAGTCAACTGAGAATTGACTTACTTGTAAACGACCTCAGAATGCGGATTTTATGGCTCGGATAGCTTCCTTAGGTGATTTGGGACTTAGAAGTGTGTTCGGCATGAAGTTCTGATGTCCGGTGTAGAATTAGTCTTGAATTGGTGAAAGTTAGTTTTTGGCGATTTCCGGTTGGAATGGGATTCCGGAAGTTGGAAGAGGTCTGTAATGTCATTTTGGATATGTGTGCAAAGTTTCAGGTCAATCGGAGGTGTTTTGGTTGGTTTCGGCATCGTTGTCAAAAGTTTAGAAGTTTCAAAGTTCATAGGTTTCAATTTGATGTAATTTTTGTTTTTTCGTGTTGTTTTTGGTGTTTCGAAGGCTCGAGTAAGTTTAAATAATGCTACGGGGTGTGTTGGTATGTTTGGTTTGGGCCCCGAGGGGCTCGGGATTGATTTCGGATGGTTTGCGGAGTTTCGAACTTAGGAAATTGCAGCAAATGGCTTCTGGTGTAAAGTTTCTAATGTTGGACGCGCCTGCGGATGGGTAGCCGCAGGTCCGACGCCTCAGGTGCGAAAGGAGGCTAGGCAGGAGGAGTCCGCAAGTGCGAAGAGTTGGCCGCATCTGCGAAGCCGCAGGTGCGATAATCGGTCTGTTAGTGGGATTTCGCAGGTGCGCACCTGGGACCGCAGGTGCGATGAAAGGTCCGCACGTGCGGATTAGCTGGGCTGAACAGTATAAAAGAAAGCCTCCATGAAGTTTTGGTCATTCTACCATTGTTGCATGTGGTCGGAGCTTATTTGAGGGCAATTTGAAGAGAGAATTCGAGGGTCTTCAGTGAAGGTAAGTTCCCGGATTATTAAAGTTGTTTCTATGCTATTTTGTTCGGATTAGGCTTGTAATTTGAAGGATTAAAGTAGAAAAAAAAAAGTTTGGAAATGGGAGGAAACATTTGGAAATTTCTTTTGGCAATTTTAGTGGCCAATTGTGGTCCGATTTTGATGTTCTTGGTATGTACGGACTCGTGGGAGGATAAGGGTTCTTGTGATGTAGATTTTATCGGATACCGATACATGGGCCCCGGGCTCGGGTTTGGCCGAATTTCGATATTTTTGTGTAAATAGATAGTTTTCGATTGGGTTGTGTTCCTTTAGCATATATTGATGATGTTAAACTGGTTTTGGTTAGATTCTGAGCAATCGGGAGCCAATTTCATAGGGAAGAGCAACGCGGTCTAGTATTGTGGGCCGGTAGAGGTAAGTAAAAGTTATAAATATTGTCCTGAGGGTATGAAATCCCGAACTTCATATTTCTCAATGTTTTTAGAATGGCGCACATGTGGGATGTCGAGTATGTGGCGCGCACGAATTTTTGGATTCGACATGGTCCTCTCTGTGGCAACTATTGAGTTGTGTATTTTACTCTCAATCATATGTTAAACTGTGTTCTAAGGTTATTGCTATGTTTGGGCTATAAGCCATGTTTGGGGCCTCGTGCCGACTTGTTTAGACCCCTTGGGGGTTTTACTGCTATTTTCCTCACTGCGTATTGATGATTTCACTCAGTCACATTGTGCTTACTATTTTCTAAACTTAGCCTCATTTACACTACTTTGAGATTTAAAAATGATGTTTTGGGTCGAGTACCCCTTTTTACTTATTCGCTTGAGGGGCTTTTGAGAGGTTCAGACTGAGTGAGGCCGAGGGCCTGATTTTGAGGATATGATACGCCACGAGGTGGCTAGATGTTAGCGCTTGGGCTGAAGGAGCTCCTCCGGAGTCTGTACACACCCCTAGTGAGTGCAGGTACCTACTGAGTGCGAGTGCCTAGTGCCGAATGACGAGTGATTGGGAGGCATGAGTGACTGTGAGGTATGCCAAGGGCTGGTTATGAGTGACGGTTAGGTATGTCCGAGGGGATAATTATGAGTGACTATGAGGCATGCCCGAGGCGCTGATTATGATACATGTTTTTGCCCGATGGGATACTTATGGTTTTTACCACTTTCACTCTGAATTTATGAAATATGTTTTGCCCGAGGGGCCTCTTTATGATTTTCAGCATTTTTATACTAAACTTCTTGAAAGTTATGTTGAAACTACTGGCAAGTATATTTCTAAATGATTTTTATTGAAATCACCTTTTAAGCGCGATGATTTAACGTATACATTGTTGGAAAGAAATATTGTGCTTATTGTGAATTGATGAATTGATTTTTTTTGTGTTTCTTGCTGCTCAGACCTGATTTATTTTCATTACTACTGAGTTGGTGTACTCACATAACTCCATTCACCTTGTGTGCAGATCCAGGTGTTAGGGCAGGTTGAGCTATGTATCTGTTCCAGAGATTTCTCGGAGGTTTGTGAGGTAGTTGCATGCATACACAGTCTTTATCTCTCTCGCTCTCCTTCTTACTATTATAGAATTTATTTTCGTTTGAGTTGTATATTTCTATGTAGATGCTCATGACCAGTGACTCCGGGATCTCGGTGGCTGTATTTAATATTTGGTATAGCTTTAACTGTTTTATAAACATTTAAAAGAAACTTTTATGGGTTATCAGTTTAGTAAATATGTAAACTGAAGCTTATTATGATTTCACTGTAGTGTTGGATGGCCTAGTTTCACGATAGGCGCCATCACGACTGGATTAGATTTGGGGTCGTGACAAGTTGGTAACAGAGCGCTAGGTTACATAGGACTCACCGGTCATGAGCAGGTTTAGTAGAGTCTTGCAGATCGATACAGAAACGTCTGTACTTATCTTTGAGAGGCTGCGGAACCCTTAGGAAAATCTCACATTCTTGAATTCTTGTCGTGCGAACCCATTTATTTTGGCCAAGAGCGTAACACTTGAATTCCTTCCACGTATTCCAACGCGCCCGAGAGCGCTTGGTATCAGCTGTGCATCGACGGCTTGTGACTTCCATGGATGAGATGTGGTTTTGGCATGTTGGTTATGGCCTAGTCTGGAGGACTTGAGGCCGGATTCGTTCTGTGGCTTGAGTGCTGAGATTTCGTTGTGTGGGCACATGTATTTGGGGACTTATATGTCTGTTTGTGTTCTTATTGATGAGAATTGCTGACTAGATGGCTAGGTGGTGAGTGTGATTTGATAGTTGGCTGCATTCGGGTTGTTGATTGTGACAAAAGGGTTGGCTGGAAATGTGGCAAGATTTTTTGAGTGTTTGATTTCTGTCTCAGTTTGGTATATGGCCTCGAGTTGTGAGTGTATTGGAAGACCTTTCATGTTGTGTAGTTGTGGAGTGAAGCGGATCTTTCTATTGGGTTATGAGTTCTTGGTGATGTCTTTTGAGCTGATCATTGCCCCATTAGCGTTCATGTATTTGATTAACGGTGTATTCCAGTCGTATTAGCACTCCTTGTTGTTATATTCATTGATGGCGTCCTGGTATAGTCGCGTAGTCAGGGGTAGCATACTCAGTATTTGAGGATGGCATTATAAGGATTCAGGGAGGAAAGGCTCTATGCAAAATTCTCCGAGTGTGAATTTTGGCTTGATTTAGTAGCATTCTCGGAACACGTGGTGTCCAGTGAGGGTATCCATGTGATAAGACATGTGTGGATAGAGCTTCCAGAAGCTCGAGATTTCTGTCACCACCGCTCCAGTGTTAGCTCTGCCATCAGCTTCAGGTTTTTACCACGTATTGTGATACCTCGAGGGTAGGCGTTGTTTGTGTTCAAATGCAGAAAGGTGTAGTGATTGCGTGATAGTTATGCTCTTCAGAATTGTATAGAGAGATATCAGTTAGGGCTAAGCGAGCAGGGGTATCTCCTATTGGTTGTCCTGGGGTGTGTGATCTTTATGATGTTCTGTAGTAAGTTTTCTTCTACCAGTAAATGATATATGTTGTAATCAGAGTTTAGATCGCTTGTGGAAGTTGACATGACTATTACAATGGTGAATGCGAGATTTGCAGATAACTTGAGTTGTTAGACGGGTGGTGTTATTATGGGCATTGTGAATTATTGTTTGTCTCGATCGTTGGCTTTGAGGCAATTGGGGGAGCCTGTTATTGATAAGTTGATTGCACGATTATATGTGGTATTGGTTTCAGTTCGAGGTATATTGGTAAATCAGTTATGACCTGCAAGCGTGGGGTCTGGTAATGTCACGAGTAATAGAAATTTCTTCGATATAGGTTGTAATGTACTCTATTGGGTAATTGGGTTCTATTGAATGATTTAGTGGAAATTGTAAAAGGTATATGTGTGCAGTGTATGAATTTGCCTGTGGCTTCAAGTGGGTGGATTAATTTCCTAGTATGTTAGTGTTCAAACAAGTCAGGTTGATTCTGTCTAAATTGATCAGTGTGATTGAGATTTACTTTGGAGGGTGTCAAGACTTGTGGTATTTCTACATCATCACGGATTCTACATATCAGTATCAGGAAGGTGAAGGTAATGGTCGTAGATTCGTAAGAAGTCTCTTCATGGTAAGTATTTTGAATATGGTACTTTTGGGGATATTTGAGAGAGTATTCAGCAGCTTATGAGCCTTAGACGGTGTGGTTTTGTGCTTGGTTCGAGTGTGGTGAGTCTGGGTTGAAAATTGTGGTATTATGGCAGGGAGAAGTATCAATTTGAAGGTAAGTCAGAAGAAACTTGGGTAAATAGGGCAACTTGGGAGTAGGTCAGATCAACATGGTAAGGGTTACAATTAGTTCTTTGGGTGTTCATAAAGTGACGAGTTGGGGTGTTTCTTAGCAATGCTCCTTGATTTTTGGTGGCATGCGTAGCTTGGTTGAGTTAGAAGGATTCAATCCTGATGGTTTGGTGTTGCCCAAATGGGATTTTGGATAGTTGCTGATGGTTTCTACCCCGGTTAAGGGTGCATATTTTCTTCTGGCATGAGGTGCGGGCGACGTGTAGTAAATTTGCTTCTAAATGGGATCAAATGGGAGTTCTTGGCTAGTTAGGTACGTAGTTGCTGGTGGCTCGGAAGGGATCAAGAAGTTCCCATAATTGCCCTGGGATGGCATGGCATATGCGGTATGTGGGTAGAGTTGAGATTTTCATATGTGAGGTCGCGGTTCAGTTCTGGAAGGAAGGTCAAAACAAATTTCTTAGGCAGCATGGACAGTTTCAGATAACTATGCAAATGATATCGCTACTTGGTGCGACTTGATGAGGGTATACATTTCAGAAAGAGCAATGTGTTTGAGTTAAGGGTACTTCATTGGTATCGCAGCGCCTTATTGTTGGATCGACTATTGATATTCAAGGTTGCTTGGTAAACGGAAGAATTATAGGGTATCCCTCGTGGAATGATTGAATATTTGGGATGTGTCATGTATTCGAGCGGTGGAGTTAAGATCAAATATAGTAATCTGTGCGCTTCATGGACTTCGAGACTGAGATTTCTCATAAACAGGTTATTTTGTGGTAGTGAACTGTGAAGATTCGAGCAGAGCTAGTTAGATGTTAGTATGTACCATGATTCCATCATTATGAACTTTTCGGTAAGTTATCTATTTGTTGTGGGTGACCAGAGTTAAATTAGGGTTATTGGTAGGCTAATATAGGTGTGTGTTCTGCACCGGGCCGGAATTGTTGGCTCTGAATTTCTATTATTGAGGAATGTACCATTCAATTCTGATTGAGTTTATTCATGTTCTGGTGTGATCTATGAGTTACCTTTCGGTGTTGTGAGGAGTGGTGATTATTGGTTATATGCACATATGGTGTGGTTCTAATTGGTCTTTATAGCTAGATTTGAGTAAGGTAAATAATTGGGTATTGCGAGGTTGAGACGCATTGGTTCTGTACCTTCTGTTTCGAGTGGCATGGTATCGTCCGGTTTCCCCGGTGGTTATGGCAATGCACTTTGAGTACATGATGCCGAATTTCAAATGGTTATTGATTTTTGGGCATGTGTCTTAAAATATTTCAAGTGGACCAGCATTTGGATGAGATCACGTTGTGCAGCGGAGTTATGCAGGGGTATGCCCATTGGTATTGGATTCGTGTGTTTTGATTTTTACAGTGAGTGCCAGGCTGTTAACATGATGTGGTGATGTTAATTGTTAATGGAAGGATAGTCCTCTTGTGTGGATCTTTTATATAATTTGATTATACTGGGATGTTGCTGTTAGGTGCACCCGTTGCACAGGTTTTGGCTTTGAATTGTATCAATGTGTCATGTTATCAGGGTGGTCGTGAGAAGAGGTCATTGAACATAGAATGAATATTTTCAGAATTGTCTACAGCATAGTTGGAAGGATAAATATCGGGAGTCGGCTTAGAAATCTGCTATAATTCCTGTTTGGGAAGGGGGAGCTTCATGTCTGACTGATCGGACGAATGGTTGTTAGCTTCTACGTGTTTCTTTCATCATCAGCAGTATATGGGAGAGTTAGAGCGAGGCATTTCTTGGTGAGGTTATGTACCAGTATTGGGTTGTTCTGAGCAGTTATTGTGGTTAAGAGTTATCGCTATGAGTGTTTGAGTCACGCGGTGTATTATGTGATTTCATCTGGGGTGCGTATATGTCTTGATTCAGCATGTTCAGACTTGATAAGTTTATAGTATGGAAATTTCGATCTTCTATATTATTTCAGAAGTGGGAATTTGGTTCTAAGGTTTATGGGTCAGGATTGGATTTTGAAATTTCAACGGTGTAGTGCTATTGGACCTATATGGGATAGGGTGACGTGGGATCACCCCGGGTATGTGCATTGTAAGCTACGTAGAGTTTGATGGTATTGGAGAACAACTCTTGGCCGTTCGAGGACGAACATATGTTTAAGTGGGGGAGGATGTAATGACCCGGCCGGTCGTTCCGAGAGTTTAGCCCCGTTTCCCCCGTTTCTGCTTCACTATATGTGGTTCAGCTTCATTTATGTGTGTTGGGTCTGTTGGTTCGGGTTCAGAGTGGTCATGGTGAACATTGAGGCACTTAGTCTCTTAAAGTAGCCTAATAATTGAAAAAGTCAACTGAGAGTCCGGAGGAGTTCGAAAGTGCGAAGAAATGGCCGCACCTGCGAAGCCGTGGATGCGGAGAAGAGATCGTAGGTTCGAGAATCGGTCCATTAGTGGGATTTTGCAGGTGCGCACCTGGGACCGCAGGTGCGGGTCCGCATGTGCGGATTAGGTGGGTTGAACAGTATAAAAGAAAGCCTCCGTGATGTTTTGCTCATTCTACCATTGTTGCATGCAGTTGGAGCTATGTATCTGTTCCAGAAATTTCTCGGAGGTTTGCGAGATAGGTGCATGCCTGCTCTCTCTCTCTCTCTCCTACTTACTATTGTAGAAAATATTTTCTTTTGAGTTGTATATTTCTATGTAGATGCTCATGACCAGTGACTCCGGGATCTCGGGGGTTGTATTTAATATTCGGTATCGCTTTAACTGTTTTATAAATATTTAAAGGAAACCTTTATGGGTTATCAGTTTAGTAAAGATGTAAATGGAAGCTTATTATGATTTGAGTGTAGTTTTGGCTGGCCTAGTTCCACGATAGGCCCCATCACGACTGGCTTAGATTTGGGGTCATGACAGGGGGGTTCTCTAAACTTTCCTAAATTGAATTTTCGAGTTTTGAACATCGGTTCAGAGTTGGATTTGAGTAAAATTAGTATGGTTGGACTTGTAATTGAATGTGATGTTGGATTTTGTAAGTTTTGTCGAGTTTCGAGGTGCGGGCCCAGGTTTGACATTTTTGTTGACTTTGAGTAAATGTGTAAATATTCAACCTTTATCGATTGAGTTTGCTTACTATGGCATTATTTGATACTTTTGGCTAGTTTTGAGTCAATTCGGAGGATGATTTGAATGGGATGGCGCTTCTAGTGTATCGATTTGGCTTGTTTGAGCTAAGTGCCTTGCCTAAGTTTGTTGAGGGAATTTTTTCCACTAGTTGACATTATTTGCAACATGCGGGGGTGATACATATATGAGGTGACGAGCATATATGCATGTGCTAGGGTTAATCATGTTCGTGGATAGATTATGCTATGAATTGTGCCTTGTAGAATTACGTGACTATCTCGCTTCATGTCTTACTTGACTCATACATACAAAGAATATAGAATTAAATGTTAGAAACCAAGATTTAGTTTATTATAACTTGATTAAAATTTGACGGAATTTTGAGAAAACATTGATGTGTCTAATTCGGTCAACACTATGCTTAACAAATAATTCATTGTTGTGACCGATATTCTTGAGATACTAGATTCTATACTCATGTTGTGGATAATTTGTGAGATTGTTGAAATACTTAATGAGGTTCCTGAGGGTTTATTGAACTATTGTCTCCTTGAAAGTTGTGACTGTGATTCATTTGGAATATTCGTTTAAACAATCTCCTTGATGTTATTTATGTTTCCTACCTTGCTTTTCCATTGATATACATATGCCTGGTAAGGAAGAGTGTAAATCAGGAAGGGAGGTGTCGTGCTATATTATGCGAGTGTAAAAGCACGAAGGATGAAGTCGTGCCATATCAATTGAGAGTACAATCACGAAGGGTGATGCCGTGCCATATCATTTGAGAGTAAAAACACAAAGGTGATGTCATGCCATGCTATGTACGAAGGGTGATGCCGTGCCATTTTATTTATATTATCATGCTTTTAAATTATCATGAGTTCATGGCACGATGGGTGTTTCTGTGTAGCCGAGTACTATGGACATGCATTATATTGTGATATCTTTTTCTTGTGTATATGTTCATGCCTTTACATTGAGTTGTTATTGTCGTATTTATGGTTCTTATGTGACTTGTTGTTAATGCCCTGCCCTTGTCCTCTATCTTAATTTTCATTGTGTTGCTCATGTCTTCTACTTGCAAAACTTGCAAATACCATGCCTACTTCCTGCTATCATAATTACATCTTTGTCGTATTTATTTTGTTGCACTTTAGTACAAGCCTTCTATCATGTTAGTCATTCATGCCTCTACTTGATAACTTATAAAGATCATGTGTTCCCCTCTTATTCGTTATATCCATATTTAGGCCCCCACCATGCTAGTTAGTTGAAGTTTATGTTCATGTTTCCTAATTATTGTCATTACTCCTATGATTCCCCCCCCCCCCCCCCCCCCCCCCCCCATATACTACTATTGCCCATATGCATATCCTCATTCGTTATTGTTATTTGTGTATTTTCTACTTTATCATTACTGTTATCAGCATTTTTGCAATCTGGTTGGTATTGTTATGCGCATATTTGGTGAGTATGAGATAAATGCACGAAGGGTGTTTCCGTGCAATTGACTTGCTATCTGAGTACATTCCTCACGCTATGAAAGTTATGGAGTGAATATCGTGGTTATTGTCTTTTGTTCTAAGGAAAAGATTGGTCCAGATATCGGAAAATGTTAAATTGAGATCTCTTCTAGTACTCAATTATTGCTTTGCATATTTATTTCGTGTACTCTAGTCTGTTATATCGTAGTACAATTCTATTACTAGTTTACGGTGCAGGTTTTATTAGTGAGTATCTTTTAACTAAAAAGACTCGTCACTACTTTGACGACGTTAAACAAGATACTTACTGGGTACATGGGGTCGCTTGTACTCATACTACACTTCTGCACATTGCGTGCAGATTTTGGAGTGGAGCTGCTGGTAATGTCAGGGGCTTAGTCTGAAGATGTTCGTGCATTCCTAAATATAGCTGCTACTTGTTATTTTTTTTCTTTTGAGTTAAACTTTATATTCTATTGATACTTAAAAATTGAATACAATGGGTCCTAGTAGTAGTTTTGACTCACTACTAGCTCTATACATCATATACCAGTGACATATAAAGAAAATGTCTAACAATTAAATCATCTAAATCTATAATTTCCTATACTGTCTGTACACTTTATCAAGGAATCCAGTCCAACTTTTGTAGTGGTTCTCTCCATTTCCTGTAATGTTTCCCTCGAACATGGATATGTTGGACTATTTCTCTGCAGATCTGGTGCTCTTCACATTTACTCATTTCAAATCTGCCTATGTTCCTTTCTCTCCATATCACAACAACTTTCGTAGCAAACACACAGCATGTGATTCCATTTATGCCTTTCCTTCTCTTTGCTTTCCTGCTAATCCATTGCAATTCGTAGTCCCAGTCACCTATACTTCTTGTATGCCCCAACCATAGACACATTTTCGACCATAATCTCTTTGTTTTTGAGCATTCAAAGAACAAATGGTCAAATGTTTCCACAGTTTGTTTGTAGAATATACAGTCAGTTGGTATAGAAATACCAAACTTCATCAATCTATCCACAGTTGGTAATCTCCTTTGCATTGCAATCCATAATATAAATCTGAACCTTAGATGCATGCTTGAATGTAACATTAGTTCTTTCCACTAGACTTTACAGTATTTTTCTTCTACATTAGCTTTATTATTTTCCACTGCTACTTGTCATTGGTAGCTTTAGATTTTGTTAATTTTTTATGTAACTTTCAAACAGATCGTGTATTTATTTGTACAATCTTTGTAAATTTTAAATTCTTAGAAGCTCATGATTCGTACTACCAGTCCTTGGGTTAATATGTGAATGTTCAAATAATTCTTCATCATTTCCTATAACTTTCATTTGGATTGTATTGACTGTTAGTTGGGTTACCTAGCGGGACGAATTAGGTGCCATCACTACTAATGATTTTCGGGTCGTGACACACCCTTCAATTCATGCGTGCGTAGGTCCCACAACATGTAGAACACATACGGGGTAAATTCCCCCTCACAGGATTAGACATGAGACTTACCTCACTCCGAAGTTCCACAACCAGCTCAAATGCCTCTCTAACACCTCAATTCGATGTCCATCAATCTGAAACTAATCAAACAACATGAAAACTAATAAAAATATACTGCAATTCTCATAATTAATCAATTTATAATAGTTTTCAACTCCATCTGAAAATTTAATAAAGTCAATCATCAGGCCCACGTGCCCAAATTCAAAAAATTCTTGAAGATAAACTTTACCCATGTTCTCATGAACTCAAATATATGATTTACTCCTAATTCCATTTCCAAAATCGTGGTTAAAATCCAAAAATACCAATTTCTAGGTTCTCTCTTAAAATCCCACAATTTCCACAATTTTCCATATACTTATAAGCCCAAATCCGTATTTTTTACTCACAACTTGTAGAAATTACTAACCTCATGAATAGCAATGAAAATGGTGCCCCAAAATCACTGAAAGGCCGACTCCCATGGAAGAAACAAAATGAAAATAATCCAAACCCACGTACTTAACAAGGCCCTATGCGTAGTGATCATCGCACCTGTAGAAGAATTTGTGCTCCTGCGAGCTCGCTTGTGCGAGAAAAATATCGTTCCTGCAGAAGTCAATTTCCAGTAGCCCATCGCACCTGCTGAAATTCTTCCGCTCCTGCGCAATCACAAGTGCGAAACTGCCTCGCGCATCTGCTCATTTCCCTGCACCTGCTATAGTGGCATCGCTTCTGTGCATACACAGGTGCGTTGCTCCTCTCTGCTTCTACGATCAGACACCCAGCTCGCCCAAGTCGCTTCTACGGTCACTTCTCCGCATATGCAACTTCGTAGGTGCAGAATCTTTCCTCGCACATGCGTCCCTAGGTCCCTTTCCACCAAAATCGCACCTATGATGACCCCTACGCACCTGCGTGACTGCACATGCAACCACTTCCCATGCATGTGCAGTTGCACCAGATCTCAGCTGCCTCAGCACTTCTTCCAAGTCCAACCTCGTTGCGTTTTCAATCCGTTTCGCACCCGAGGCCCTCGGGACCCCATCCAGTCATACTAACACATTCCAAAACATGACACGAACTTAGTCGAAAGCCTCAAATTACGCCAAACAATATTAAAACTATGAATCGACGATCGAAACCTTTATTTAAACTTTCAAACATTCAAACTTCGCCGAACGCGTCCGAATGATTAAACATCCCAGAATGAGGAAAACTTTTGCATGCAATTCACAAATGAAGATACGAACCTATTCCAAGGCTCAGAACCCCACACGGACATCGATATCATGAAAGTCCACCTCAAACAAAACTTAGGGAGTTCTAAAACATTCAAATGTAAACTTTCCACAATAAGCGTTGAAATGCTCCCGGGTGACCCGATACTCAACACGAACATACGCCAAGTACAAAATCATCATACGAACCTACTGGAACCTTCAAATTCTGGTTCCGAGGTCGTTTACTCCAAATTTAAACCTTAATCAATTATTCCAACTTAAATCTTCCAAAATTAAAATTTCCCATCCTAATCAACTCCGGACTTCCCAAAATTCAATTCCGACTACACGTACAAGTCATAATACATGAAATGAAACTAATCAAGGCTACAAATCATCAAACGACGTTCTATATCTCAAAAGACCGGTCCGGTCGTTATAGATTCGAATAATATATTGAAAATTATGCATACATGATTTAAAAAATACTTATTATTTTCTTTTCTACACCTTTTTCAACTTTTTCTACATCTTCATTCGAGAATCGCTGGAAAACATAAATAAATAATTCATTTGTGCTTGCTCTACATGTTTACTTATTTCAGAATCAGAATAGTACTTCTGCTCCTAATGACATAATTTTAAAACTTATTACAAGACATGTACGGTTTACCCTCTTTTTTTTCTAAATTATAAACATCTTTCATGCGCCAAAAATTTCTAACATTTTTTGTTTCTGGATTGGGAAAGTTCTATTACTAGTAATAAACACAAGCATACTTAATGAGTGGGAACTTGGCTTTTTGAGAAATTTAGAAATCAATAGAATTGTCTAGGAGGACGAAAACTGAACATTTTGATTTTTTGATATATAATTCATAGAGGGTGTCGAGCGATTGTCACGACCCAATTTCGGAGTCGTGATGGTGCCTGTCATGGAACCAGGAAAGCCACCCATTTTATCTAAGCTAAATGCAATTACAAATAAAATATCCTTCTTAACAAGTTTTTGGATAATAATAATAATAATAAATCAGAATTTGGAAACAATTTTATGAAAATCAAAACCCAAATCCTACAAACCCCGGATCCAGTGTCACACAATCATGAGCTTCTAGTACTTAATACAACCAAAAAGGAATAACAAACATAGTCTGAAAATAAATACGACAGGTAGAGAAGGAAGAGAAGACGAGATCACGGTCGCCAGCTTCTACCTCGTCAACTCTGATGAAAACTGCTGCTACTCACTGACCAGAGCAGAATCCCGCTATACCTGGATCTGCACACAAGGTGCAGGGGGTAACATGAGTACACCAACTCGGTAGTAACGAAATCAAACAACAGACTGAGAGGTAGTGACGGACTAAACCTCTGATAATTCGAACAACAATATATAACTTGGACATGACAGTAATATATCAGAAAATAAATAAGATGCATCAATTTGTGATTGTAACCCTACATACTAGCATGAGTTCATATAGAATCAAGCATGATGTGTGCTCAGTAATCCAACTCTCATAAGGTGGTCCACTCAGTACTAGAATACGACCTTCCGGCCCAGGGAAAGTCCATCCCAGATATTACATAAACACGATGTTGACCCATATCACTGCATAGTTTTGAAGATTGATAAAAGGCTGACCAGTTTAACAAGGTCCATCAGGGCACACATCTTGACTAACTAGTTGGCACATGAACGATATATGCTTATGAGATGTTTTGAATATGAAATATCAATGAACCAAGAGATTGTCTCCTAATACGAAAAGGTTGCAAACTGATCTGATTAATTGAAGATGAATTTAGCAAGGAAAGTAACAAAAGAAAGGAAGTTGAGTTTGATTCAAATTGGTTTACCCAGGTAGAGTTGAACTGGAAGACAAGCTCAACGACTGACTCTATAAATACTTGATGACTTCTGCTGGAATTCAAAATGCACAAAGCTGAAGTGAATCAAAATCTGAAAGAAAAATTCCTAGAGTTATTTTTTCTAGCAGAATCATTGTGCGATGCAAAGTCTACAATTCAACTAGAAGAACCAGTTCCATCTGATTGTTTATTAAGTCTAGTTGATTGTAGTAGGAAATTTTAATATTGCATCTTTCAGATTTAATAGAAGCAAAAGTAATAGGTATGTATTGATCAAGTTAGAGTTAACTTGAGGTGTGTAGAAATTAGCTAGGGGCTAGTTACTATAAAGGGTTAGAGTTAATCCATAGGATTACAAAAGAGTTTATTTTGTAAGTCTGTTTGGCTCAGAGTTTTTAGTAAAGAGTTGAGAAAATCCTACTGAGGAGTAGGTCGTGGTTTTTTCACCTTTTGAGCCAGGTGTTTTCCACGTAAAAATCTCTGTGTTTTTACTTTACTGATTTTTATTATTCCGAAACAGTAGTAGTTGGTACACGAAGAAGAACCAGGTTCTTCTATTGAGACAACACTTGAAAATTGGGTACCACACAAAGTAACCTATCTTCTTGTGTGTTATTGAAGTCGAAAACATCAATTGGTATCATAGCAGGTTATCCTTGAAAGGCTAACACCTTGGAGAAGATCAAGATGAGTGCACTACCTGGAAATTGGGAAGGTCAATCAACTGCAAGGCCACCACTCTTCAATGGCCAGTACTACTCATGGTGGAAAAATAGGATGAAGGATCACCTAATTGGAGAAGACTATGAACTCTGGGACATAGTCACTGATGGTCCTCTAGCTACCATGATGAAGACTGCTGAAGGTATAGATATACCAAAAATAAGAGCTGATTGCACTGCTGAGGATCTAAAGAAATGAGAGAAGAATGCAAAGGCCAAAAAGTGGCTAGTATGTGGACTAGGTCCAGATGAGTACAGTAGAATCTAAAGTTGCACCACTGCCAAAGAGATTTGGGACACCTTGCAAGTAGCCCATGAAGGAACACCTCAGGTAAAAAGGTCAAGAGGTACTCTACTATACTCACAATATGAAAACTTCACTATGAAAGAAGGAGAGCCTATTAAAGAGATGTACAAAAGATTCACAACCTTGACTAATGAGTTGAAGTCTCTTGGAAGAATCATTCTTGAAGAGGACAAGGTTGAAAAGATCCTAACAAGGGTCTTGCCTATTTCTTGGGAAAGCAAAATCACTGCTATCCAGGAATCTAAAAATATGGCAACCCTCAGATTGGATGATCTAATTGGAAACCTCACTGCTTATGAACTGAGAAGGCAGACAATGAAGATGGATGGTCCAAAGAAGGAGATGAGTCTAGCCCTAAGAATCACTGAGGGAGCAGATCTGGAAGATGATGAGATGGCAATGATCACCAAAGAATACAGAAACTTTCTCATGAGGAAGAAAGGTATCTCTAGAGGAGGAAAATACAACAAAGCAAAGGCTCCATAAATACCAACCAACGAGGGATGTTATAAATGTGGTAAGACTGACAATCTCATTAAAACTGTCCTCAGTGGGAAGTAGAGTGGAAAAAGGAAAGATATGAGAGAAGGGCCAGGAGGAAGGAACAGGTTCAACCCAAGACAAACACAACAAAGGCTATGGTTACTACTTGGGGGGAAATTTCAACTGAAGAATCAAAAGATGGGGAGACTGAAGATCAGACGCTCATGAAAATTGGAGAATCTGACAAGGAATCACATAAAGAACCAGAGGTAAGTATCTCTCATCTTAAAAATAAAATAAAGTTCCAATCTAAGGAAAAACTCTTTGAGTTGCTACTTGATTTCATAGATGATTCTGAATAAACAACCAAAGAGAAGGATCAAATATCTAAAGAATGTGCAATGCTAAAAGCAAAATGCATTAACCTGGAAATCAGAGTCAGTGAATCTGAAAAGAAAAACACTGAATTGTTGAACCAGGTTTATCCTCTTGAAACTGAGATTCTAGAACTAAAATCTGAAAACTTAAAGCTAAAGGTAGGATCAAGTAAAAAGGTTGTTGATCATTCTCATATCATGTTAGAAGAAAACATAGGAAAATTAAAAGATAAGATGTATGCCAAGGACGAACAAATAAGAACTCTTAATGAACAACTTGGCAAAGTCAAACATGAATTAGATCGAACCTATAAATGGAATAAATCCTCTGACGCCCTGATATGACTTCAAGAGAATCATAGTAGCAACGGGAGAGGGATTGGCTTTGGAAGTTAATTGCCCAAGTGGGATCCCAAAAATAAGTATCTCACTCTTCCTGAAAATAAAATCTACACCCATTGTGGTAAGAATGGGCACTACAAATATGAATGTACTGCAAAAGAGCAGGCCAGTCGAAAAAATGAGGGGTTTGTAAAAAGAAAAAAATGGCTGCCAAATTGGGCAAGGAAAAATTTGATTCATCCATTCTCTCATAGAAAAGGACCCAAACTAGTTTGGGTTCTTAAGAATAACCTTTGATTCATTTTGAAGGTC
Source organism: Nicotiana knightiana (assembly GCA_005239525.1). NCBI lineage: Eukaryota > Viridiplantae > Streptophyta > Magnoliopsida > Solanales > Solanaceae > Nicotiana > Nicotiana knightiana. The sequence continues at coordinate 295,034 of ML404348.1, read as the reverse complement.
CAAGTGAGAGGAGGCAGTCAGATTTGGTACTTGGATAGTGGCTTCTCAAAGCATATGACTGGGAACATGGAACAATTCCTTTCACTTGAAAGTCTCAAAGGATGAAATGTCTCTTTGGAAACGGGAAGAAAGGTGAAATAATTGGGGTTGGTAAGGTAGGTAAGGATGATACACGATCTATTGAACATGTGTATCTAATAGATGGCTTGAAATATAGTTTGATCAGTGTATCACAACTATGTGACAGAGATAACCTGGTTGCTTTTACTTCCACAAAATGTTTTGTGATTAACCTGCTTACTGACAAGATTGTTTTGTAGGGAAAAATAATGAATAAAATATATGTAAAAGATTTGTCCACATTGTCTGAAAATGAACTCACTTGTCTAAGTGTGTTGGATAGTGATCCCCTCCTGTGGCACAAACGACTTGGTCACGCAAGTCTAACTCAGCTTAACAAACTAGTCTCTAAGGACTTAGTGGTAGGACTTCCTAACATTAATTTCAAGGAAGACAAAGTTTGTGAGGCATGTGCCAGGGGGAAGCAGGTAACGTCCTCTTTCAAAAGTAAGAAAATGGTCAGTACCACCAGGACGTTGGAACTGATTCATATGGATCTATGTTGTCCTATGAGAACTATAAGTAGAGGTGGTAAGAGATATGTGATGGTGCTAGTTGATGATTTTTCAAGGTTCACTTGGACCTTATTC